>CM042009.1:159855882-160070882 GCA_023525715.1 Cichorium intybus | reverse complement strand
ATGTATGTATGTATGTATGTATGTATGTATGTATTTATTTATGTATTTATGTATGTATGTATGTATGTATATATATATATATATATATATATATATATATATATATATATATATATATATATATATATATATATATATATATATATATATATATATATATATTGAAAAGGAAACTTATAAAATCACTGAGAACCCCTAACAAGGGGCTAGGGAGCACAAAGAAAATTACAGAGTATTAATCACTAAACTAGGGAAAACAAACCACATATTTTTATCTAAAGACACTCGGTTTCCCCTAACATCTATCCATAAAAACACTTCTTTTTGAATCTGGAGAAGCATATCTTCGACTCTTCTGAAATTTGCCTAAAAAATGCTCGAATTTCTGTTTCTCCACAGGACCTGGTAAGTGGCATAACCCACAACCTCCAACACCTTTTTTTGAGTCTGGTTACTACCCACAGCAACTAGCCCTTCGATGATTTCCTCCAAAGTACCACCACTCGGATTTTGAATACCCCACCAGGACCACACTTTAGACCAAACAGCAGCAGCCACCTTACAATCGACAAACGCATGATTGACAGTTTCAGAAGCTTCTTTACATAATTCGCACCTGGAAGAAGATTGATTCATCCCCCTCAAAATTAAATTTTCTTTAACAGCTATTTTTCTCCTGAAAAGTTTCTAAATAAAAATATTAGTTTTGTTTGGAATCCAAGAAATCCATCTATTCTTTTCCCTTGTTTGAACGTATTTCTGCTCTAGTTCCTTCCTGAACCAATTGACCGCAAACTCTCCCATTGGTCCCCCTTTTCACTTCCATACATCGTTCTTATTGTTAAGCTTGACACTGTTGAGTTGAAGATTTATCTCATTAAATTCCTCCTTGGTTCTACCTTCTCTAATCTCTCTACTCCAATTCCAAACCCAACCATTGGGGTTAAATCTGTCTTTAACCCTGCAAAGTTTTTCTTGTTCTAAACGGAATAGTCTAGGGAATCTCTTGTCGAGAGTTACTTCCCCACACCATCTATCCCTCCAAAAAATGTGTCGATGCCGTTTCCAACCTCTATATATATCAGATTCCGAGGATCCAAATCCCATTCGTCTAACTCTTCCCATTGATCCACAATTCTCTTCCATGTATGACCTAATTTAATTTGATCTTCCTCCTTCCTTTCAAAGCAGTTACCATGAATACTCCTAATTATCTTGATCCAAAATACATCTTTATTGGTTCTTGATGTGTTTTCATACATACATATTTTATATACCAAAATGATATCACTTATTTTTGGAATACTGAGGATCAATATTGTCTTTGTAATGTCTTTTCATAAGTTTTGAATTTATAACAGGGAGATACCATGAATGAAAACAACACAACTAGGCAAGTGCACCTAATCGGTTGTAATATAGCAATGGTAAGTCCGGGTCGAACCCAAGGGAATTTGTTTAAGTTGAAGAAAATCAATTATCAATTAACAATTTATAATAATAACAAAAGAGATAAGAGGGGGGTTTTGTGTAATTGTGAAGAGATCGTATCATCAAATAAATAAAGAATTACAAGTAAATAAATGGTAACAAGGTTTGAAGTTAAGCCGAAAGGATAGTTTGAACAAATATGCTTTTTACTTAGAGGTGATTACTCCTTATAACAATATTCTGATTGATAATAATGTGCAATGGATATTAATAAGTTAAATACCGATTTCTAAGTTGATTAGATGTCTTGGTCCAACAATCCAATCTTATGATTAAAAAGAGTTATTAATCTCATTGGTCCTGTAAATTAATTACTCCAATTAATCATTCTATTTATTCATACTCTGCATGATTTATTTATTTCTTTTGATATCAATGGTCATGAAAATCAAAATAAGATGTATAGTTTGGTCCACTAATACAATTAAAACAAATGCATATAAGATTCTTTCTTTGTAACTTAACCTAGGATTTGGTCAATCACTAGTCATAAATATATACATGAAATATATATATATATATATATATATATATATATATATATATATATATATATATATATATATATATATATATATATATATATATATATATATATTATGATACAAATTAATTTAGCAAGAATGTTCATCTATACTAAATATAATTCAGTTATAAGTTTCAAAGATAGATTCTTAATATACATTAGTCGGTTAAATAAACATGCAAAGTAAATTATTAAACTTGCAATATCCAATTTCATATCAATCAAAACATAATTATAAGTTTCATCTACTCTAAGTAAAAGCACAATGGAATTACTCCATAATCAAAGACATGTAGCACACTGAATATATAAGAAAGCTAAACATAGTAAGCAAACCGAATATCCGAGCAATGATGTTCTTGATCGTTCTTCGTGACTTCTGCTAGCAGAGATTAATTCCTTGAGAAGAGAGGTCGAGAGCACGGAGATAGAGGGTGATTCTCCAGGTAGAGAGTTTGTGATCTGAATTGTGTGTGTAAAACAACAAGAGAAAGCCTCTATTTATAGTGCTGAACAGCCCAGGTCGCGTCGCGATCCTATAGAGGATCGGGTCGCGATCGTAAAGTTGGTGTGATTCTCAGTTGGCCACTTCCCCGACTCAGTGGACTGTAGTTGGTAGGTCGGGTCGCGATCCACATGGAGATCGGGTCGCGATCCATGTAGAGTCGCGATTTTTAGCCGTTTGTTGCGATCCTTTGGTCAGCAATTGTCACGCATTCGTCAGAAGATAGGGTCGCAATCATCATGGTGATAGGGTCGCGATCTATGGTCTGTTTGACTTAATTCTTCGTTTTTTCGTCCAGAATACGCTCTTTTTGGCTCTTCCTTTCCCGATAGATCTTTTACTCCATTTTCTTCATTCCAAGGCTTGAATTCAGCTCCTTCTTCTCAATCAAGCAATTTTTCCTGTGTTTTGGTTATTAAAATGATTAAGTACCTTTAATCTTGAAATTAAACCAAAAACACATATTTAAGCACTTGATATTGCCCGAAATATATGTATAAATGAGGCAATATCAAAATACCCTACACTCGAATTTTGCTTGTCCTCGAGCAAACTATAATTTAAAAACCAGCTAAGACAATTGATATCCAAACAACTTTCCAACTGCTATCATAGATCTAGCATTATTTACCTATGTTAAGAATAAGGTTTTAAGAATAAACATAGTAGATTATACCTAGTCTTATGTGCGTATTTCTAACCTTCCAAAATTTTACATAAAATCTATTTCTATTAATGACAAATGTTTAGATTGAAAAATACTCATTTTTACATAACATTGAATACACCCTTTAAAAATTCCTTTTATCTCAAGATCTTTTGTCAAGTTTCCCAAAAATTATGCTGGACTATATTTATCAAGTTAAGTTATTTGTTTTTTTACCGCACCTTTGAAACTCGTGACTTTCTATGGAACTCTTGATTACAAATTTTCGACTCACAACTGTACAGAGTTTACTAATTCAAATTCCAAAAGCCACTAAGGAAATCCCATGACTTTCGATGACATCCGTGTAGCGAGCTTTCGACAATATTATCCCAAACCAGTTGGTTTTAGGTAATAAGGAGTAGAAATGCCCGTGGGCCCCATTTTATGTCTACTTGCTCGAATATCAAAGGCCACTGATTGAATTTCCTTCCTGAGTCTCAATCTTATGGTGTAACGTTACTTGATTCTCGCTTTTCATTACATTAGATTTATTTTCTCAATTGAAGTTCTTTTAACGAGGCTTATTTTCCTCGATTTAGTCATAGCATTCGCGCGATTAGGGAAACTGACTCAACCTGTTTTGACAAATCCTGATTTTCAACGGGTTTATTTCGTTATTTATGCAAAACATTTTGTAATTATCATTCTAACTACTTGTCATTTACGGAATTAAATTTTATATGAAATAATGAAAAATTAGAAAACAAGAGCATAAAATTAAGTTTAACCTACAAATTTATTTTCAAAACATTTTTCTTAACAATTACCTTTTTAGTGTTCAATTTTTGGAAAAGATGTTTAAGATAAAATTTTGACTTGACTTAGTTAATAATTGCAGTTTGACTTGTTTACCCTACACTTATTTTATACAATAATTTTATTGTATATATCTTTTTAAATCAAAGAGGAGTTTAATTGGAATGGACTCCCCTTGGGTAATGAGTCGTTCTGTTTTAAGGACAGATTCCACAGAAGAAGTTTGCTGAACTGAATGCCAGCGTCTGTTTCAACCTATATTCTGTATCAATGCTCAGAGAAAATATTAACCACACCACAAAAACAACAAAACACACCAATAAATAAGAACAAACACACCAAACTAAAATAAAAAAAATCCAAATGTATTTAAATACAATAAAATAAAGTCAATCATCAGTATCATCAAAAGCTGAACCTGAGGTGCCACCGCCATCACCGTAGTCCTGCAGATAATCTGGCGGCTCAAACCAAGTGGGTACAGGAGGAACATAAGTCGGATACGGAATGGAGGGATGGAAACCCTGACTCTCGTAGAACTCCTGCATGGTATGTGATACCCACTGGTCGTGCACCTGCTTCCTCAGGATGTCGCGCTCTATTCTCTGCATGTCACGCTGTCTACTTAGATCCATCATACTGATCTGCTAGGATAGGAAGCGTAGATCGATCTCCTGCTCTCGGTCATCCTGCTTTATCGGAGATCTCTGCCGGCGTCGACGGTGAGCACCGGGGGCTGGCTGCGGATCAGGCTGTGGTTGTGGCTGTGGCTCGGGCTGTGGCTCAGGCTGTGCGTCCATGTCTTCTTCCTGCTCAACAGGGTCATCCTCTCGAATGCGATCGTCCTGATCGATCACTCTCATCTGATATAGGTAACTCCTGTTCGTAAAACGAGGATCTGACCTGGTGAGTCCCCGTGCGTGTGGAGATGAGAAGATGTCATACGATATGGCCAGTCTGGATATAAGATGCCCTCCAGAGATGGGGCTATTCCTCTTTACCCCTTTTGCCTTCCTGGAAAGGAAGACAGCCAGTGTATATGGAAGGTTGAGGCACACACTCTCAGATGTCAGGCACCATAGATAGAAGACATCATCAACTGGCACCTTATCGCCTCCTTTACGGTGATTAACCGTAGAGGCGATGAGTCTGTGAAGCACACGGTGGACAGGGGAGCGGAGCATGCTCTCCACCGCGGTATGTGAGTCATATGCCTCATTGGCCAGCATACCCCAAACATCTGCCAGGCGGAACTCTTCGGGCGGGATCCTATGGCAGGCCTCGAAGAAAGTGGAAAACATAGGCGAGGCGGTCTCCTCCCGTGTGTATAGCCCTAGGCGTATCCCTAGCTCCATCACACTGCACTCGCGGCTATCTCCTCCCAGTCTGAAAGAGAAATCCGTCCTATCCGATAAATCCCTGTACTGCTCGAACTGTACAGTGGATAGGAACTTTAGAGTGATCTCTCTGAATATGGGCTCCTGGAAGTGGAACAGTCTGTCCCACGCATGGCATGTAAATCCGGTTGCGGCGTGGATTTTTGTTGTGAATGGTGCCAAACGGTGGTGCAGCCCGATCGTTGCCGCGTATTCCCAATCCAAAGAGGGGGGCACATGAATGTCTTTTTTATGAATCCTGCCCAGTTCTCCAAAGTATCTTTGTCTCCTCGCATTGTTAATCGTTGTTGGAAATTGTAGCCATGTATGCGAAGGTAACTCCTCGGCTGGTGGGTTTTGTTCTCCTCTTCTTGCCATTTATCTATGGAATAAGAAATAAAAATAAATAGAAAAGAATTAACTTGAAAATAAAACAAAATTTCCCCCTGATCAGAGATCGGGTCGCGATGCCCTTGTGGGTTGGGTCGCGATCAGGGGTGCAATCGGGATGTCAGTCCGGATCATGGTCGTGGTCAGGTCGCGATCTTCATCCGGATCGGGTCGCGATCGTAGGATGGGTCGGGTTTTTGGTTCGCGATCTTTGAACATAGGGACGAGATCATAGGGTCGCGACTTAAAATTTGGTCCGGTGACTTTCAAGCATAGGGTCGCGATCGATGAACAAGTTCATGGGACATTTCAAACATCGGGACGCCACCGAAGAACAATTCAAGGATCGGAATGCGATCGATGAATAAGTGCAAGAAATTTCCTCCGTAGGGTCGCGATGTATGAATATGTTCAAGGATCGGGTCGCGATAGATGAACATCCGACCTAATTTCTCCGATTTTCAACATTATTCAAGCTAAAACTAAACTATTTAATAGGTTTTTGTTTTCGGAAATCAAATTCTCGGAGGATCTATCACTCTATTGTGCAAATAACATTCAAAACCGAGAATCAAACAAAAACCTAATTTTATTTCAATTTTCACAAAATATCTACCAATTCGTAATGTAAATAGAAAAGGAATCGAGGGTTTACATACCTTGCTTGATGATTTAAAACCTAGAAAAACTGGAAAAGCCTCGGTCGCGATTACCGTGGAGATCGGGATGCGATTATGGGGTAAATTGAAACCAAATGACCGGATCTATTTTTAACCCTCGCGCTTCGTCGGGTCGCGATCCACTACTGGATCGGGTCGCGATCTGTAAAAATCACGGGCTTGGGCTTTCCGTTCGCTTGAGATCGCGTCCCTATGGGCCTCCGGATCGGGTCGCGATCCATGATCTGTGGCATTTTTTCTTTTCCTGTTTTTCCATTGATGATCTTTATTTTTATTATTTATTTTTATTATTTATTATTTATTTAACACACAACATAAAATTAAATTGTCTTAAAATTATTACAACCCAATCGAATAAAAATCAGTGTCTTTTCTTCACACCGCTTTCCTTATATGGGTTGAAAGCTTAAACCCGCACCCCTGCTTTTAAATTTTTTAAATGTTTGAGAGGGGTACATCCTCTCCTTCTTCACAACGGACTCCTTGTTCGTAGTGCTTCACCCGGTGTCCGTTAACCTTGAAGCTTACGTCGTTTTTGTCTATTAATTCAACAGTACCGTATGGAAATACGGTTTTCACTTTGTACGGCCCATACCACCTTGATTTTAGTTTCCCTGGAAATATCTTTAATCTCGAGTTGTATAAAAGTACCTGATCTCCTGGTGCAATTTCCGTTTTCTTTTGCAATCGTGCGTCATGCCATTTCTTAGTGCGATTTTTGTAAATTAAGGAGTTCTCATATGCTTCGTTCCTTAATTCTTCTAACTCGTTTATCTGCATTAAACGGTTAGAACGGATATTTGTTTCATCAAGATCACAGTTTTTCAACGCCCAGTATGCTTTATGTTCTATCTCCACAGGTAAATGACATGCTTTACCGTATATCAACCTATATGGTGTCGTACCAATAGGTGTTTTATAAGCTGTTCTGAAAGCCCATAAAGCATCATCGAGTTTATTAGACCATTCTTTCTTATTGGTACCAATTGATTTTTCCAGAATTCTTTTTATTGCTCTATTCGTGACTTCAGTTTGCCCACTGGTTTGTGGGTGATAAGGGGTTGCAAATCTGTGTTGAACTCCATATTTTTTTAGAGTTTTTTCAAGTTGTGCATTTGCAAAATGAGTCCCCCGGTCACTGATTAGAGCTTTTGGTACACCAAATCGTGAAAACAATTTTTTTAGAAATTTTACTACAACTCGTGCGTCATTAGTGGGTAAAGCCTGGGCTTCAACCCATTTTGACACATAGTCGACAGCAACTAAGATGTATTTGTTTCCACATGAATTTGGGAATGGTCCCATAAAATCGATTCCCCAAATATCAAAGATTTCACAAACCTGTATACTTACCTGTGGCATTTCGTTCCTGGATGAGATGTTTCCTGATCGCTGGCATGAATCACATTCTTTCACATACCTCTTGGTGTCCTTGAAAATTGTTGGCCAATAAAATCCGGCTTCGAATATCTTTCTTGCTGTGTAATTTGCACTATGGTGTCCTCCAGCTGGTTCTTGATGACAATGTTCCAGAATATTCTGAATTTCTTTTCCATAAACACATCTTCTAATTATGTTGTCTGCATTGACTCAAAACAGATATGGATCGTCCCAGAAGTAATGTTTTACATCTGTGAAGAATTTCTTTTTCTGTTGATGTGTCATTCCCTTCAGAAGTACTCCTGCAGCCAAATAATTAACTATGTCAGCGTACCAAGGAAGTTCTGCGTCTACATTCAATAGGTATTCATCAGGAAAATTATCGTTGATGTCTGTTTCCTTAAGCTGTTCCATCCTTGGGTTCTCCAGTCTGGACAAGTGGTCTGCTGCAACATTTTCCATTCCTGGTTTGTCTTTTATCTCTAGATCAAATTCTTGTAACAGGAGGATCCAACGTATGAGTCTTGGTTTTGCGTCCTGTTTTGAAAACAAGTATTTTAAAGCAGAATGATCTGTAAAGACAGTTGTTTTAGACAAAATTAGGTATGGCCTGAATTTATCGAATGCATAAACCACTGCTAGTAATTCCTTTTCTGTTGTTGTATAATTTTCTTGAGCTGGATTAAGGGTTTTACTAGCATAAAAGATAGGTTGGAAATGTTTTTCCAGCCTTTGTCCGAGAACTGCTCCAACTGCATAGTCGCTTGCATCACACATCAATTCAAAAGGTAAATTCCAATCTGGTGCAATTAGAATTGGAGACGAGACCAATTTTTCTTTTAAAGTGTTGAAAGAATTTAAACATTCTGTTGAAAATTCAAATTTTGCTTCTTTCAACAGTAATTGAGTTAATGGTCTTGCTATTTTTGAAAAGTCCTTTATGAATCGACGGTAGAATCCTGCATGTCCGAGGAAACTTCTCACTCCCTTTACGTTTGTAGGGGGCGGCAATTTTGAGATAGTTTCCACCTTGGCCTTGTCGACTTCTATTCCCTGCTTTGACATCTTATGCCCAAGGACTATTCCTTCTTGAACCATGAAATTGCACTTCTCCCAATTCAACACCAAGTTAGTTTTCTCGCATCTTTCAAGCATTTTATCAAGACTGGTTAAGCATTCATCAAAAGTATCTCCAAATACAGAAAAGTCATCCATAAATACCTCCATGAAATCCCCTACCATTTCGTGAAATATGGCAGTCATGCATCTCTGAAACGTTGCTGGTGCATTGCAGAGTCCAAATGGCATCCTTCGGTATGCGAAAGTTCCATAGGGACATGTAAAGGTGGTTTTCTCTTGATCCAACGGATCGATTAGGATCTGAAAATATCCTGAAAAACCATCTAAAAAGCAATAGTAAGTTTTTCCAGCAAGTCTTTCAAGCATTTGATCAATAAACGGTAATGGAAAGTGGTCTTTGCGAGTAGCATCATTTAATTTACGGTAGTCTATGCATACTCTCCATCCGGTTACTGTTCTTGTGGGAATTAATTCATCTTTTTCATTTTTTAAGACGGTGATTCCTCCCTTTTTTGGCACTACATGAACGGGACTGACCCATGGACTGTCTGAGATGGGGTATATTATCCCTGAATCTAGCAATTTCACAACTTCTTTTCTTACAACTTCTTGCATTTTAGGATTTAAACGTCTCTGGGGTTGTATTTTAGGCTTGGTTTCATCTTCCATGAGAATTTTATGGGAACAGTATGAAGGGCTTATCCCCTTAATATCTGAGATTTTCCAGGCTATGGCACTCTTTCTTTTCTTGAGGACAGCTACCAGTTTCGTTTTTTCTGCAGAAGACAAAAAAGTATTTATTATTACAGGTAATTGCATGTTTTCATCTAGATAAGCATATTCAAGATGAGGAGGTAAAGTATTGAGATTAGGAGTCTTTGGCTCTGAGTCTTGATTCTCATTGGTTATAGATGAATTACTAGGCACTTTTTCCTCTTCTAGTAATTTTTCTAGTTTCTCAATCTCCTCGTTGGCGTTAAATTCTTCTTCTTCCATAGGCATCATGCTTTCTAGATTTCTTTTCTCCAGTTCCTGCAATTCATTCTCCAAAATGGTGTCAAAAGTGTCAACGAAATACACCGCATCATCACATGTCTTTGAATGTTTCATGGATTGATCAATTCCGAATGTTATAGCATCAGTTCCAACTCTAAGTGTGAGCTTAGATTCACGGATGTCTACCAATGCTCTTGCTGTGCTTAAAAATGGTCTTCCCAGAATTATCGGCACCTGTTCATCCTCTTCCATGTCTAGAACAACAAAGTCTGCAGGAAAAACAAATTTATCTACCTTTACCAACAAGTCCTCCACTATACCTCTTGGATATGTTATCGATTTGTTTGCTAAGTGGATCGCCATTCTTGTTGGTTTAGGTTCAGGCAATTCAAGCTTAGAGTAAAATGAATATGGCATGAGGTTGATGCTTGCACGTGAATCTGCTAAAGCATGACTAAAAGGTAAATTACCAAACTGGCATGGTAATGTTAAACTTCCTGGATCAGTCATCTTTTTAGGTAGTTTATTTAACATTGCTGCTGAGCATTGTTCATTTAGAATCACATTGGATGCTTCTTCAAGTTTCTTTCGATTTGAAAGAAGATCTTTTAAAAACTTTGCATATTTAGGCATTTGTGCAACTGCCTCAACAAAAGGTATATTAATATGCAATGATTTAATGTGTTCTAAAAATTTCTTGTACTCTTCTTCTTGTTTTTCCTTTTTCAGACGTTGTGGGTATGGAACTGGTGGTTTATAACTTTTTACGGGTGTTGGCGGTGGTCTTTCTTCAGCTTCTTCTTCATTCTTTTCCGGTAGCTTCTCAGATTCCTGTGTTTTAGACGAAGAGTTAGTGTTTATGGGAATTGACGGTTCTAAAATCTTACCGCTCCTGGTTGAAATTGCCTTGACATGTGCATTCGGATTTTGTTCTGTGTTGCTTGGCAATGTACCAGGGAATCTTTCATGCAAAACTCGTGAAATTTGACCAACTTGAGTTTCAATATTTAATATTGAAGCTTGTTGGTTTCGGAGTGCAGATTCCGTAGTTACTCCCATTTTCTTCACTAGTTCTTCAGTTGATCTGTGTCTTTTATCTGAGGCTTCTGCAAATCTAGCCATCATTTCTTCAAAGCTTGGTTTCTTCTCGGGTTGTCTCTGTGGATCAAAGGTTGGTTCTCTTTGGTAGTATCCTTGCCCGCTTTGCTTATACTTCTCTTCTTGATCTTTTTTATACTCTTCATAAGGCTTCCAGTTGCTGTTTCGTGGCCTTCTTTCATCAAATCTGTCTCCAGAGGAATAACAAACACTTTCTTTTCTTTTCCCATCTTCATCTAGTGGACAATCTTTTGCAAGATGTGGTCCACTACAGTTATCACAGCCGACCTGTATGGCATGAATTGTTTGGTTTACCTTTTTCATGTCTCGCCCCAAAGCGTCTAGTTTGGCATTGAGGGCTGCTAATCCATCGGCTTGTTCATCTGATGGCTTTTTTCTCAGGGAAGAGTCTCTTGAAGAATGCCACTGATGCGAGTGTTGGGCTAATTCTTCAATTAATGCATATCCGTCTGCTGGAGTTTTCTTTGGAATTGGACCCTGCGAATCAACCATTTGACGAGTAGTTACATTAATTCCGTTATAAAAAGTTTGCACAACTTGATGTGGATTAAGATCATGTTGTGGACAATTTTGGAGCATTTCTTTATAACGGTCCCATGCATCATAAAGTGTTTCATCATTCAATTGTTGAAAATTTTGGATTTTTGCTTTCATTTTAGCAATTTTAGAGGGTGGGCTAAATTGTTTAATAAATTTTGTTTTTAATTCTTCCCAAGTTTTTATTGTTCTTGGGGGTTCAGCCTTTAACCATCTTTTTGCTGCTCCCTGGAGTGTTATTGGAAATACTCGTAACATGACAGCATCTTTAGTAACTCCAGGAATATGAAAGTAATCGGCTATTTCCAGGACAGATTCCACATGCTGGTTGGCATCTTCAGCATCTTTTCCTGTGAACAAAGTTTCCCTTAGAAGATGTAGAAATTGGCCTTTTATTTCAAAATGCGTCCCATCTGGAATTGTGGGACGAACTAGTCCTTGGCCTGTTTCTTCTTGTGTGCGACTTGCATATTCTTCTAAGGAAAGATTTGCAATGTCTGCCATTAGTCTTGCGTTTCTTCGTCGTCTGCGAAATTCTCGTTCTGGTTCTTGAAACTGTGGAGTCAAAGGAGAATTTGAACTCCTGGTCATACACTATTTGAGGAACAACAGGGTGAGATCTAGAATAAATTATAAATAAATTAAATTAATAAATGAATTCTTTTACTTTAAACCGTATTCCCCCGCAACGGCGCCAAAAACTTGATGTGTTTTCAGACATACATATTTTATATACCAAAATGATATCACTTATTTTTGGAATACTGAGGATCAATATTGTCTTTGTAATGTCTTTTCATAAGTTTTGAATTTATAACAGGGAGATACCATGAATGAAAACAACACAACTAGGCAAGTGCACCTAATCCGTTGTAATATAGCAATGGTAAGTCCGGGTCGAACCCAAGGGAATTTGTTTAAGTTGAAGAAAATCAATTATCAATTAACAATTTATAATAATAACAAAAGAGATAAGAGGGGGGTTTTGTGTAATTGTAAAGAGATCGTATCATCAAATAAATAAAGAATTACAAGTAAATAAATGGTAACAAGGTTTGAAGTTAAGCCGAAAGGATAGTTTGAACAAATATGCTTTTTACTTAGAGGTGATTACTCCTTATAACAATATTCTGATTGATAATAATGTGCAATGGATATTAATAAGTTAAATACCGATTTCTAAGTTGATTAGATGTCTTGGTCCAACAATCCAATCTTATGATTAAAAAGAGTTATTAATCTCATTGGTCCTGTAAATTAATTACTTCAATTAATCATTCTATTTATTCATACTCTGCATGATTTATTTGTTTCTTTTGATATCAATGGTCATGAAAATCAAAATAAGATGTATTGTTTGGTCCACTAATACAATTAAAACAAATGCATATAAGATTCTTTCTTTGTAACTTAACCTAGGATTTGGTCAATCACTAGTCATAAATATATACATGAAATATATATATATATATATATATATATATATATATATATATATATATATATATATATATATATATATATATTATGATACAAATTAATTTAGCAAGAATGTTCATCTATACTAAATATAATTCAGTTATAAGTTTCAAAGATAGATTCTTAATATACATTAGTCGGTTAAATAAACATGCAAAGTAAATTATTAAACTTGCAATATCCAATTTCATATCAATCAAAACATAATTATAAGTTTCATCTACTCTAAGTAAAAGCACAATGGAATTACTCCATAATCAAAGACATGTAGCACACTGAATATATAAGAAAGCTAAACATAGTAAGCAAACCGAATATCCGAGCAATGATGTTCTTGATCGTTCTTCGTGACTTCCGCTAGCAGAGATTCATTCCTTGAGAAGAGAGGTCGAGAGCACGGAGATAGAGGGTGATTCTCCAGGTAGAGAGTTTGTGATCTGAATTGTGTGTGTAAAACAACAAGAGAAAGCCTCTATTTATAGTGCTGAACAGCCCAGGTCGCGTCGCGATCCTATAGAGGATCGGGTCGCGATCGTAAAGTTGGTGCGATTCTCAGTTGGCTACTTCCCTGACTCAGTGGACTGTAGTTGGTAGGTCGGGTCGCGATCCACATGGAGATCGGGTCGCGATCCATGTAGAGTCGCGATTTTTAGCCGTTTGTCGCGATCCTTTGGTCAGCAATTGTCACGCATTCGTCAGAAGATAGGGTCGCGATCCTCATGGTGATAGGGTCGCGATCTATGGTCTGTTTGACTTAATTCTTCGTTTTTTCGTCCAGAATACGCTCTTTTTGGCTCTTCCTTTCCCGATAGATCTTTTACTCCATTTTCTTCATTCCAAGGCTGGAATTCAGCTCCTTCTTCTCAATCAAACAATTTTTCCTGTGTTTTGGTTATTAAAATGATTAAGTACCTTTTATCTTGAAATTAAACCAAAAACACATATTTAAGCACTTGATATTGCCCGAAATATATGTATAAATGAGGCAATATCAGTTCTGTAATGCCAATACCATTTTGCTAAGAGGGCTTTGTTGATATTTTCTAAAGGTGTTATCCCTAGACCTCCAGCCTCTTTGTCCATCAGCACGTGTGACCACTTCACCCAATAAATTTTTTTCTCAGAATCAGTCCTTCACCAAAAGAAATCTCTCCGTAATTTCTCCAACGTTTTTATAACCTTTTTTGGTGCTTTAAACAGGGAAAATAGAAACGTTCCCATATTGCCTAGAATGTTTTGCACCATCGTGAATCTCCCACCGATTGATAGCGTCTTCACTTTCCATTTGCTTAGTTTCTTTTTGAATTTATCGATAAGCTGCTGCCACGGCTTGTAAGAACACATGTTTACTCCAATTGGCATTCCCAGAAAAGTAGTAGGGAATTTTTCAACTTTACACCCAATGATTGCAGCCATCGACTCCACAGGAAGCTGGTTATTTCCGATTCCAATAAGCGCGCTCTTCTCCAAATTTACTTTCAAACCTGCAGCTTTCTGAAAGCAAAAAAGAATACGAATGACGTTTAAAATATTTTCCACAGACCATTCCCCGAAGAAGATGGAATCATCTGCAAAAAAAAAAGATGAGTTAGAAGAATTTTGTTTGCCCTAACTTCAATCCCTTTATAGCCACCACTTTCCACGGCTTAGGAGATGTCTTGATGTAATCCTTCCATAACTAGAGTAAACAAAAAGGGGACAGTGGGTCCCCTTGACGAAGACCAAGAGAGAGAGAATTCACCAGTGGGACTGGCATTGACCAACACAGACGAGGAGCCCGAATTCAAACACTCTTTTATCCATTTCCTCCAATTGTCTCCATGTAACACCCGGCTTTTTAAAACAAAATACACCCAAAATATTTCATTTTTAAACATAGTTACAAACATCCAAACCAATTATTTAGGTGTATAAGTTTATACAAAAAAGGTACAAGTGTATCAAGGAGTACATCACAAAAGTAAACTCCTTCTAAGCCGGGCCGCTACAACAAAAAGTCCTATCCATGAGCTACATCTTTACCCTTAGCAGGGTCACGCTCACCTGCAGGGACAATTCACACATATACTGTGAGCCATAAAGCTCAATGAGTAATCGTATAAACAGTTTAACATGTATTTATATATAATTAAGTTATCAAAACTCAATACAATATATATATATATATATATATATATATATATATATATATATATATATATATATATATATATATATATATATATATATATATATATATATATATTCTGTTTGAATCAACATTTGGATATCAATCCAATCTCCTAGCCGTAAAGGCCGTTATTATTTGGATATCACATTGACAACGCCTAGTGATATCAAGTATTTTAGGCGTTGTTGAGCCTGTTCTTGATAAAATTATATCAAATATGTCTGGTTATTCTCACTTTTCGTGACAGGACTTGTTTGGAGAAAAAGAATGGAAACAGTGATTAAAAGTGTACAAAAGGAAGAAGTGTGGAAAGAATGAAAAATCAAGAGAACTCGTACGCGCGCCGCGGATCTATGATACGCGCGACGCGGGCTTAAGGCGGTGGAACACTTTCAAATGCCGAAGAAACGGGAAGAGATCAGTACGCGCGCCGCGGATTTCACTTCCGCACGGCGCGGCTGCGGGAAATTTGCAAGTATAAATAGATGCATTTCCAGCCAAAAACCCTAGCAAAGACCGGGTGTAAAATCGACCTTGAAGTTCTTTAACTCCAGGATTTCGTTTCAGCAAGCTCTTAATTGGTATTTTATGTTTTTGAATTTAATTTCCTTTTAGTAGCAAGTAGTTTTTGTAGCTAAAGTCTTTGGGAGTGACAACCACTGACTTTGAGCACTTAGGTTTCTGTTTTAGCAACATTTAGTTACTGTTTGAATGTTTGGAATTCAGTTTGGATGAATAAAATCATTTGGTTACATTTAATGTTGGCATTTCGATGTTTTGGATGTTTGTGTTTGGTTTTGATTGTTGAATTGTGTTTGGACCTTGTTGGGACTGTTTTCCTTAGCTAAAATCAGTAGCTAATTAGGTTATTTGGTAAGCATTAATCCTTGGCTAGTAACTGTTCAGTAGAACTTTAGTTAGTGGCTAGTTTATGCTTTGCTTGGTTTTGCTAGTTTGGATGCCCTTGATTGCTTCTGATTCAGAGATGTACTTCTGATTTCAGAAAGTGACTAGGTCATTCGAGCATAGCTTAGCTTGGCTTTGGTGTGTTTGATCATTGTCCTATTTGCTAGTGATTAGGAAGATAGAAACCAGATCCTCCGACTGTAGCTGTGACACTACTAGTTGGTAATCTCTCATCTAGTCTAACCACGAAGCTCCTATGGATCGACCCTGACTACCGCTATACTAGTGTGTGTGTTAGGTTTTCTCTTATTTTTGACCGCACGACGACCTCTGCGCGTGTCAAATTTTGGCGCCGTTGCCGGGGAGCTGTGAGCTTAGGATAGGTGAGTAGTAGGAACTTGTTTCTTGCTTTTTGAAATTTCATTTTGGTAATTTTTGGTTTTTGATTTTTGTGGGCGTGTTGCACTAGTGCATGCGTACCCACAGGGGAAATCAATTATCCCCATTGCAGTTTGATTCTGAGATTGAGCGTACTGCGCGCAAACTCCGTGCCGGTAGGCGTTTGAATATCATGAGTTTTAGTCAGGTTAGCAGTAGTCCGGTAAGTGTTGCCCAGGAACCATCAGGTGAGGCAACGGGGATGTTTTCTATTCCCCCACTTTCAGAGTTTCAGTTTGGGAGCACGAGTGCTTCTGGTGGTGCAGTTTCAGCCCCTGCACCCATACCATCATGCACTCCGCCATCTGTTCCACCATTTACACCCGCTTCGCAACCACAATCTACCAATCCATTTACTTCTGCAATGTCTTGGGGAAAGCCGACCCGTGATGGCACCCCAGCTTCTAGACAACAGACACCAACTTCTCAACCACAACCCGTTCTTTTTAAACCTCAACCCACATTCCAACCAACACAATCTATACACTTTCAACAACCGCCTCAACCACAATACCATTACCCGGAAACGGAGGAGGTATATGACGAGGAAGACGAAGGATGGGTGCCACCAGCACCACAACCACAGTGGAACCGAGGTCGGGGACCTCCCAGAAGAGCACCACAATATCCACCACCAGGTCAGCGGGAATACAATGATCATCTTTACGGTAACCCCGCCCAACCTTTACATTTCGCACAACCGAGACGGCAATCGGTTGCATCACATTTCCAACCGCGAGAATATGATGATTCATCGCCAATCTATATTCCTGATAACATTGATTCGCAAGTAGAGATAAGACCTCAATTATTAGGAATATTGACTCAGTTTAGGGATACAAGACTGACGATCCTTATAATCATTTATATGAATTCTTAGCAATCGCCAACGCCAATACTCCTAGGAATACTGATAGAGATATGTTTAGGCTTAGATTGTTTCCATTTACTCTTAAGGATAAAGCCAAATATTGGTTTACATCTTTACCATCGAATAGTATTACTAGTTGGGAACAACTCAAGGCGAAGTTTCTGCAAGAATTCTATCCAGTCAGTAAAACCACGGAGGTCAGACGAGCAATCCAAGATCTCCAGCAAAAGCCAGGAGAGGCTTTTCACGAAGCGTTTGACAGATTAAAAGAGCTGCTGCGATCCTGTCCACATCATGAAGTTCCTAAGTGGCAGTTAGTCAAATTATTCTTCGAGGGAGTTAACGAGACACACCAGGTCATGATAAATGCCTCATCAAGTGGGACATTTATGTGGCAAGAGCCAGATGATGCCTGGAGATTTTTGGAGCAGCTGAGTTTAGGATCAAAAGTCAGTGGATCAATGAAGGATAAGACTGTATATGTAGCAAATATCGAAGCAGAGAACAAATGGAAAGCCGAAATTCAAAAAGAGCTCACTGCTGTTACAAAAAGGTTCAATCAGATGCTCGAGAGGTTTCAACAGGAAAAGGGGGCATACGTGTTGCATGGACAGAATATCTGCAATACATGTGGAAAAATAAGACACAATCATAATGAGTGCTCAATGACTCATGAGGAAATAAGTCAAGTGCATGGATATGGTCGATTTCACAATGCACCAAGGCCATTCCGAAGTAATCAGCAACGAGAATCGAGACAACCACCTATAAGGCAACAACAGGTGCAACCCCCATCTACATCTCCATCTGGAAGTACGAACATTGGGTTGCATGAAATTTTTGGATTGTTAGTACAACTCCAGGAAGTAGAAAAGTCTAATTCAGAAGCAATTCTGAGATTAGGAGAATCACTTGTCAAAATGGAAGAAAAACAAGTGAGGGAGCAAGAGCAATCACCAAGAATGCAAGTTAATGAAGTCATCACACTTAGGAGTGGGAAGAAAGTAGACAACAAGGTTACAGCTCCGGTTGCAGATGATGATAGTGATGTAGAAATAGTTTTTGATGAAAAAGAAGAATTAGAAAAAGAGAAGAAAAAGGATAAGGAGGAGCAAGAGCAGAAGAAGAAGCAGACAAGTACCTGGGAAAAAGGAGAATCAAGTGGAACAGTTCCTTTTCCGACGGCCTTGGAAAAGCCGGAAAAAGGACCATATGGAAAAAAAGGACTTCAAGCTGAAGACATGTGGGAATTGTTTAGCCAAATTAAGGTTAACATTCCTTTAGTCAAACTCATCAAGGAAGTTCCTACATATGCTAAGTTTCTCAAGGACATGTGTATACACAAGAAGCATATTCTGTCCCACTTGCCTAAGATGATTAGCTTACCTGAGAATGTAAGCTCTATCCTCATGGATGCGCTTCCTCCAAAGATGAAAGATCCGGGAGTCCCTCTCATTTCAGTAGATTTAGGCAACGTGCATATCAAAAGGGCTCTGTTAGATTTAGGTGCAAGTGTGAACATACTGCCTGGGCAGTTATTTGACAAGCATGAGTTTGGCACCCGTCAAGGGTAGGAGAATTTTACTACCCAGCAGATTTTCTTGTTTTGGACACCCGTCAAGCAACGAATGGAGAGCAACCTACAATTATTCAAGGGCGGCCGTTTTTGGCCACGGCTAACGCAAATATTGCTTGTCGTACTGGAGAAATGGGAATATCTTTTGGACACCGACAGGCCAAGATCAACATTTTCAATGCTGATCTCAAGGGAAGCAGCATGGAAGAAGAGGAATGCTATCAAGTGGACATCATAGACGAGCTTGTACAGCAATACACTCCAGAGGTACTTAAAGCAGAAGAAATAGAAACTCAGGAAGAAGCAATTGTTGGAAGAAAAGAGATGCAAGATGGAGAAGAGGAAAAGGGATTCAAGTCTGAAGAATATGCGCATATAGAGGAGCTACCAGCAGAGATTCCAAAGACATTAAAGCCCTCTTTACAAGAACCACCAAAGTTGGATCTAAAACCTTTACCAGAACATCTAAAGTATGCTTTTCTAGGGGAGAAAGATACTTTACCAGTAATCGTGGCAGCCAATCTGACAGAGGAACAAGAGATAGGATTGCTCAAGGTATTGTCCAAACACAAGGAGGCTATCGGCTAGACAATCGCGGACTTAAAAGGAATTAATCCAACCACGTACATGCATCGCATCATCACAGAAGAAGGAGTTAAACCTGCTAGGGATACGCAACGGAGGTTGAATCCCAACTTAAAAGAAGTTGTCAAAAAGGAGGTCCTTAAATGGTTGGACGCAGGAATCATCTATCCCATTTCTGACAGTGAATGGGTTAGTCCAACACAAACTGTGCCGAAAAAGTCAGGGATCACTGTAGTAGACACAAAGGATGGTGACAAGATATCCACGAGACCTGTAACCGGATGGCGAGTCTGTATTGATTATTGGAAGCATAATGCCGCCACATCCAAGGATCATTTCCCATTACCCTTTATCGATCAAATCGTGGAGAAGTTAGCAGGACAAAAGTACTACTATTTTTTGGATGGGTATTCTGGGTATAACCAGATCGCAATTCATACGGAAGATCAGGTAAAGACAACGTTCACCTGCCCTTATGGTACCTTTGCCTTTCGCAGAATGCCATTTGGATTGTGTAATGCGCCTGCAACGTTTCAACGATGTATGATGGCAATCTTTTCTGACATGATTGGTGAAACTTTAGAAATCTTCATGGATGATTTCTCAATTTTTGGACCAACATTCGAAACTTGCTTAGTTCAATTGGAAAAGATACTGAAAAGATGTGTAGAAACAAACCTGGTTCTTTCCTGGGAGAAAAGCCATTTTATGGTAAGAGAATGGATAGTATTAGGACATGTGGTCTCCGAAAGAGGGTTCGAAGTCGATCGCGCTAAAGTTAAGGTCATATCCACATTGCCGCCTCCAACATCAGTGAAAGGGGTTAGATCATTCTTGGGACATGCAGGATTTTACCATAGATTCATTAAAGATTTTAGTGCTATCTCTAAACCCCTCTGTGGGCTGCTTTTGAAGGACGCACCATTTATTTTTGACGAAGAATGTGTAAAAGCATTCAACATTCTCAAAAATAAGCTGGTGGAGGCTCCCATTCTGAAGCCGCCCGACTGGACGCAACCTTTTGAGATAATGTGTGATGCTAGCGACTATGCTGCTGGTGCAGTATTAGGGCAAAAAGTCGACAGGAAGCCTGTTGTTATCTGTTATGCTAGTAAAACTTTTTCTGAAACTCAATTGAATTACACAACTACTGAAAAAGAATTACTTGCTGTAGTATCTGCTCTAGATAAATTTCGATCTTATATCTGGGGATCCAAGGTGGTGGTTTACACTGATCACAGTGCTGTTCGACACCTGCTTACAAAGAAGGAGTCTAAGCCGCGCTTAATTAGGTGGATACTCCTGCTGCAAGAATTCGACGTGGACATCAAAGACAAGAAGGGAGCTGAGAATGTAGTGGCAGATCATCTTTCTAGATTACCAGCTGAAGGATTGGAAGCAGGAATTCAAGACTCATTTCCTGACGAGTAGTTGTTAGAGGTTAATGGAGCCCCATGGTATGCAAACTATGTAAATTTTCTGGCCACAGGAGTAATACCAACACATTGGACGCAACAAAGGCAGAAGCAATTTCGCACATATGCAAAGAGATTCATTTGGGATGATCCAGACCTTTTTAAGGTAGGTGAGGACCAGATAATTCGTCGATGTGTGCCGGACAATGAAATTGGTGAAGTGTTGGATCTCTGTCATGCATCAGCATGTGGAGGACATTTCAGTGGAAGGAAAACCGGGTATAAAGTTCTCGAATCTGGACTATATTGGCCAACTATCTTTCGGGATGCGCACAGGACTGCCAAGGAATGCATCAATTGCCAGCAATTAGGGAATATATCGAAAAGGGATCAAATGCCCTTGAATCCGATTTTGGTAGTAGACATTTTTGATGTCTGGGGGATCGATTTTATGGGTCCATTCCCCACATCACATGGATATGTTTATATTTTGGTGGCAGTAGATTATGTCTCAAAATGGATTGAGGCCGAAGCAACTCGCACAAATGACCATCATGTGGTTTGCAAATTTGTGAAGAAAAATATCTTCACCAGGCATGGAGTCCCAAGAGTAATCATTAGCGACGGAGGATCTCATTTCAAGAATTTCAAATTCGGAAGGCTGCTGAAACATTATGGGGTGAATCATCGCATTGCAACACCTTATCATCCACAGACCAGCGGCCAGGTGGAGGTATCCAATAGGCAAATCAAAGAGATCCTTCAGAAAACTGTCAAGACTTATAGAAAGGACTGGTCGCTAAGGCTAGATGACGCATTGTGGGCGTATCGAACTGCGTACAAAACACCGATCGGGACTACTCCATATCGGTTGGTTTATGGAAAAGGATGTCATTTACTAGTAGAGATTGCCAATCGTGCCCTTTGGGCCATTAAGAAAGTCAACATGGACTACACTGATGCTGGGAAAGAAAGGAAACTTCAGTTATCTGAATTAGAAGAACTACGAGATGAAGCATATGAGAACGCAGCCACCTATAAATCAAAGATGAAGCGATATCATGACGCAAAGCTGCGACTGAAGGTCTTTGAAGTTGGACAAAAAGTATGGCTGTATAATTCAAGACTGAAGATGTTCCCTGGGAAACTGAGAAGCAAATGGAATGGTCCATATGAAGTGATCAGCATTACAGATTATGGTGCAGTCGAAATCCAGGACTTGAAAGGTGGGCAACCATTTAAAGTCAATGGCCATAGACTCAAACCATACATCGCCACGGGCACGTTCCAGAAACTAGAGGTAGAGACAGTCGAACTCATAGCAGAGATTCCAACATACGCTACATAATCAGGTAAGTGCGCGTCTGGCTGAAGACGTTAAACTTAGCGCTTGTCGGGAGGCAACCCGATCATCATTATATAATTGCATATTTTTCTTAATCCTTAAATGCATTACATCCATTTTTTATCACGGTGAGAAAAAGGCAAGTGTGGGGTCATTTTGGTAAATTTACAATACCGCGACGCGGGATCTTAGGAACCGCGACGCACGTATCGAGTTTTCACGATTATAATTAAAATCATATTTTTATACGCGACGCGGATAGAAGCTTCCCGCGCCGCGGTCTTATCTTAATTTGAAATTAAAGATAATCACTTAAACAGAGCTTTTGAAAGACATCCAAATTCCCCCATTGCATTTAAATAAATTGCGTAAAATTACGGTTCTTTTCACCGTGCTTCAACCCTTCAATCAATCCAACGACTGCATTCGTCTTTCATTCGCAAGAAATTCAAGTAAGTGTCGATTCTCTTTCTCTTGGTTTTAGAAGTCTTGAAAAAATTGCTAGATGCTACTGTAAGTCACAATGTTATGCTCAATTGATTAAATTAATTGCTGAATTAGGATCATAGTACTGTATTACGCAGAACCCAAGTGCTAGATTAGAAAAAGTGGACTTAAATTGACAGATTGAGCGAATTTTCTTGACTGAAATCGTTCGCCGCGCCGCGCAATGTGCAGTCCACGACGCGGCGTATGAATATTCATATAACGTGTCGCGGGTTGTTACGAGCGCGCCGCGACGAACGTCAAACAGTGCAGTAATTTCTTCAATTTTTGTGATTTGTGCAGGCACGATGACTTCTTCAGGCAGTACCGAAACCATCGACTGGAATTCCTTGGCTACAGAAGTAGGCACAACACGCGCCTACAGCTTCTACAATCGTAGATCCATTCAACAACAAAAACGAATCCTCCCCGCCCGGCCGGTCAACTGGCAGTTGACCGATGAATCAGGGATTATGGAACATTTGCAATATTGGTTGGTTCAAGGGGGGTATGACAAAGGCGAGCTTACCTACACTTGTCGGGCCATTGACAACATTGTTCACATGGAAAGGCCCATTTACCGGGAGGTATTCTTGCAATTTCTTACAAGCTACCAATTTGATCGTCAGCCGCTGGGAATGGATATGGAAGAGATGGTGCAGTTCCGGTTGGGTAATCACAACCGAAGCTGCAGCTTACGGGAATTTGGCTATCGCATCGGGTTGTACACTGAGGAAGAATCAGAGGCACCAGGGTTCGACACCTTCCATCGACGGGCTAACTATGATGCCGATGACTCATTCTCTCCTGCTGACTACTGGAGCACCATATCATCCACGCGGTATCATGAGAATACCGTACGCGAGGGGCTGATGCATCTACCGTCGCACCGCATGCTACATCGGTTGATATCAACCATGATCTGGCCTCGTGCGGACGAGGATCGGGTGTTACCACGTGAGATACATCTTAGGTGGTGTCTGACGCAAATGCTCCAGACATGCAACATGCCATACTTCGTGGCCGATTACTTCAAACAGATCACAGACGAGCCACTGAAGCAAATTGCCCTCGGCGGGGGACATTATGTGATGAATCTAGCCCGATCCTATGGGTTGCTATCCGAGCATACTACCCGTGGGCTAACAGTTGTTCAGCCAGTTCCCTTCAGCCCGCCGATTACCATTTCCCGAGATGTGATTTATGTCGATGATGGGGTCACCGCAACTGAGCGATCCCCATTCCCGGTGCTGAAGACCGAGCCATCCACTTCCAAAAAGCGACCACAGGTAACTATTCATCCACCCCGAGGACTTTGCCCGGCCACCATAGAGTCACGGTACTTGGCCGATGAAGTGAAGGATGTTAAAAAGGCTTTGCAGGTCCATACGAGGGAACACCAGTTACAGTCGGCTGTAGCATAGGAGGTTAATAGACGAACAAAGAATACACAGACGCAGCTCCTGTGGTTAGCGGACTGCATGATCGCCCTCATGGCAAAGCATAGGTGTGTTCCACCAAGACCCCAGCCGACTATCAGAGAAGAAGAGGAGGAGCCCATGGAGGAGGACCCTGATGAAGATGAAGATGATTATGATGACACTGCGCATAATTGAAAAGAATGGATGTAATTATTTTGATATCTTTTTAGTACATTTTGATTTGCATTTTGTTAGAATTAGTTTTAAGATTTGTTTTTAGAAAGTTGGTTAGGACAATAAGCCTCCTGCAGGCACTAGATATTAATAATAAAGCAATGGTTTTGGTGTGTTGAATTGTTTCTTGTGAGATTTGAAATTTGGACAAATCTGCTGAAATTACCGCGCCGCGGCGTCCATATATCACGCGACGCGGTCATTTCTCATTTGACGCTGTTTTAATCTCACGAAATTACCGCGACGCGCATCCTTCAATTACGCGCCGCGGTCATCCGCAACACATACACATCTATCTGTATATTTTTTTGTTCATATTTTATTTGTCATGTTTGTTTGTTTTAATGTGTTTGTTAAGTTATGCATGATATACCAATTTGAGAAGGAGTTGTCTCATACAAGTGTGGGGTCACCGTACCCCCTCCACTTGTCTTGACCACCGGCGTGCTTACTGTAGCGCTACAACTCCAGAATACGAAATCGAGGATCCATCTGTACGCAATTATACCTGTGATATTGAGCACCAAGCAGTCTATTGTCCAAAAAGGGGTAACTCTTTCTCCCTTATTTTGAAATAAATTTTGTACAACGGGGACGTTGTATGGTTTTAAGTGTGGGGTGTGGACGGTCGAAAGAGATTTTTTTGAAATTTTTGCACAAATGATCAATTTTTCAATTTTTAGCAATATTTTTCAAAATTTTTAATAAATTGCAATTTTGAAATGAATGGTTTTTGATTATGATAGCATTAGTATTTTTCAAGAAATACTGTTTATTTGTGATCATGCTATTAGTTAGTCAAATAAGTTGAGTTTTACGAGTTTAGAAGATTGAGATGTTTTAAGTTTGGAGTTTAGGAAGGAAAAGTCAATATGTGGCCTTTATTGTTCAAGCCAGTAGGTCTAAAATGGGTGGGCCTTATGCACCTTACCACCTAAGATCGTCTGGTCTGGGATGGTATTTCTGAAAGCTCGCTACACGGACAACATCGAAAGTCATGGACAATTTCTTAATGGCCTTTAGAATCTGAATGAGTAAGTACACTTCATTGTGTACAGAAAGTTTGTAATCAAGGGTTCTCTAGAAAGCCATGAATTCCAAAGAACAATTCAATTATGTTTTCGCGAACTATTCCTTTCTAACTCAAAAGAGCAATAAACTTTGAAACTGAACTCAGTCAAAAATTGTTTGATTCTTTATTATAATTTGTTAAAAACTCTCTTGCTTGGGGACAAGCAAGGCACAAGTGTGGGGTGTTTGACAACGCCTAGTGATATCAAGTATTTTAGGCGTTGTTGAGCCCTGTTCTTGATAAAATTATATCAAATATGTCTGGGTATTCTCACTTTTCGTGCCAGGACTTGTTTGGAGAAAAAGAATGGAAACAGGGATTAAAAGTGTACAAAAGGAAGAAGTGTGGAAAGAATGAAAAATCAACAGAACTCGTACGCGCGCCGCGGATCTATGATACGCGCGACGCGGGCTTAAGGCGGTGGAACACTTTCAAATGCCGAAGAAACGAGAAAAGATCAGTACGCGCGCCGCGGATTTCACTTCCGCGCGGGGCGGCTGCGGGAAATTTGCAAGTATAAACAGATGCATTTCCAGCCGAAAACCCTAGCAAAGACCGGGTGTAAAATCGACCTTGAAGCTCTTTGACTCCAGGATTTCGTTTCAGCAAGCTCTTAATTGGTATTTTATGTTTTTGAATTTAATTTCCTTTTAGTAGCAAGTAGTTTTTGTAGCTAAAGTCTTTGGGAGTGACAACCACTGACTTTGAGCACTTAGGTTTCTGTTTTAGCAACATTTGGTTACTGTTTGAATGTTTGGAATTCAGTTTGGATGAATAAAATCATTTGGTTACATTTAATGTTGGCATTTCGATGTTTTGGATGTTTGTGTTTGGTTTTGATTGTTGAATTGTGTTTAGACCTTGTTGGGACTGTTTTCCTTAGCTGAAAGCAGTAGCTAATTAGGTTATTTGGTAAGCATTAAACCTTGGCTAGTAACTGTTCAGTAGAACTTTAGTTAGTGGCTAGTTTATGCTTTGCTTGGTTTTGCTAGTTTGGATGCCCTTGATTGCTTCTGATTCAGAGATGTACTTCTGATTTCAGAAAGTGACGAGGTCATTCGAGCATAGCTTAGCTTGGCTTTGGTGTGTTTGATCATTGTCTCATTTGCTAGTGATTAGGAAGATAGAAACCAGATCCTCCGACTGTAGCTGTGACACTACTAGTTGGTAATCACGCATCTAGTCTAACCACGAAGCTCCTGTGGATCGACCCTGACTACCGCTATACTAGTGTGTGTGTTAGGTGTTCTCTTATTGTTGACCGCACGACGACCTCTGCGCGTGTCACACATCCAATCTCCTAGCAATATAGGCCGTTTATTTTGGATACAGAATCTAATCTCCTAGCCTTATAGGCCGTTTATTTTGGATACGGAATCCAATCTCCTAGCCACGAGGGCCGTTAACATTTGGATACGAAATCGAATCTCCTAGCCACAGAGGCCGTCACTTCATATCAATTGGGTAACTTGGCTAACTTCTAGGTTACCATTTCAAATGCTAAAGCTATTTCAGATTCCAAGAGTTCAACCAATACATATCATATTAGATATAGTACATATTACTCACCTGGTATTGAAGCTCTTTACTGTCTAGTTAGCACCACCTAAGCTACTACAATCCTTTAAGGTTTTCCTGCACCTACACAATCACGTATATACCAAGTAGAGGTGAAAACCTTGTTTTTCAACCATCTAGGTTTGAAACTCGATTTCAATAGCTAAGACTCGAGATTAGAAGTATTTTAACACATCCCAAACATGTGTATAAGTTAAATTCCCAGCCATACACAGGTGATCCTTCACCACAACTCGAAACCCACCCAAAATGACCAAATCAACCGTACAAAAGAGCTAAAACTGTAAACCTTACCTTCAAGAAGTGGAATACCGAAGATTACTTCAATCCTTCGAGTTCTAGCCTTCCAATTTGGTCCAAAAATGATTTGGGAAATGTTTCTAGGGTTTAGAAGAGGTTTTGGTTCGAGAATTGTCCAAGAAATGGCTGAAAATCGTAATAAAAGGGGGTGGGGCCTGCGCACAGCACGGCCCGTGTCCAAGTTACACGGCCCGTGTAACTTTCAGTACATATTTCACAAACCTTCTACAGGACCCGTGCTCAGATTACACGACCCTTGTAATATTCGGTCAGTTACTTACACGACCCATGTAAGCTTCGGTAAACTTCCTCAACTTATTACACGACCCGTGTAAACCTTACACGACCCGTGTAACCCTCGGTATGCCCAACAAGTCCAAAAAGATTTCCCTACACGACCCGTGTAATTCCTACACGACTCGTATAACCTGCTTCTAGCATTTTTTTAACTTCAGATTCCTTCCAAATGAAATGCTAACTACCCAAACTTATGAAATAATCTAATAAATCTTAATTTCACTAAGATTAAGATATAAATACTAACCAAAAGTAACGTGGTGTTACACTCCAAAACCTTTCTGAATCATTATAGAGTCTAAGTAATCCCAAGACACTGTATCGTAGGCCTTTGCAATGCCCGTCTTAAAAATTAGCATAGACTTCTTTTTTCCTTTTATCCAATCTACCACCTCATTTACAATCAATGGACCATCTAAAATTTGGCGATTTTTTAGAAAGGCGGATTGAGTGTTACTAATGATTGCAGGAAGGACACGTTTCAATCTATTCGCTAATAATTTTGCAAGAATTTTGTAAACACTTGAGATCAAGCTAATAGGCCTGAAATCCTTTACAATAGTTGGATTTACTACCTTAGGGATTAGAGTGATAAAAGCCAAATTCATTCCTTTAGGAATTTTAGACCTCCTGGTAAATTCCTTAACCGCTTCTAACATGTACTTTTTCAAAACATCCCAGAACTTCTTATAGAATTCAATTGTAAAGCATCCGGCCCCGGGGATTTATTACTTCCACAACTCCAAACCGCTTCCTTCAATTCATTTTCTTCGATATCTTTCTCTAAACTCTTCTTGTCTTCATCTGAAATTCTACTTGTTTCACCAAGGTCTTGATACCAATTGCACTCATTGTCCTTCTTAAAAATGTTCTCAAAGTGTTTAAAGAATTGTTCTTTAACTCTATCCGGCTCCATAATCCAATTACCTTCGATGTCGATACCTTTTATGCTTTTGATGTGCTTTTTCTTATTGAGGTTTCTGTGAAACATGGATAAATTTTCATCCCCTTCGAGGCACCATCTGTTTTTGTTCTTTTGAGCCATATCTTCAAAAAAAAATTATCCGTTAAATGCAACTTTTTCATTAATGTCTAGCCGATCAACTGCTAACTGACAACGCCTAGTGATATCAAGTATTTTAGGCGTTGTTGAGCCCTGTTCTTGGTAAAATTATATCAAATATGCATGGGTATTCTCAATTTTCGTGTCAGGACTTGTCTGGAGAAAAAGAGTAAAAAACAGGGACTAAAGGTGTACAAAAGGAAAAAGTATGGAAAGAATGCAAAATCAAGAGAACACGTACGCGCGCCGCGGATTTCTCTTCTACGCGACGCGGGCGTAAGGCGGTGGAACACATTTGAATGACGAAAAAACGGGAAACGGATAAGTACGCGCGCCGCGGATTTCACTTATGCGCGGCGCGGTCACGGGAAATTTGCAACTATAAATAGAGGCATTTCCAGCCGAAAACCCTAGCAAAGACCGGGTGTAAACATCGAACTAGAAGCTCTTTGACTCGAGGATTCCATTTCAGAAGCCATCATTTGGTATTTTCATGTTTTAGATTTTATTTCATTTTAGTTAAACATTTGTAAGCTTTGAGTTGAATCTTTGGGTGTGACAACCATTGATCTTCAGCTTAGGGTTCTGTTTTTAGTAGTGTTTGGTTACTGAATTGATGTTTGGATATTGGTTTTGGTGAATAAAATCATTTGGTTAATGTTAACATTGGTTTTTCGGTATTTTGGATGTTTGTTGGTGTTTCGATTATTTGATTGTGATTGGATTGTGTTTTGTGACTTGGTTGGGACTGTTTCCCTTTGCTGAAAACAGTAGCTAACTTGGTTAGGTTGAGCATTAAATTTTGGCTAGTAATTGTTCAAGTAGAACTTTAGTTATTAGCTAGTTTATGCGTTGCTTGGTTTTTGCTAGTTTGAATGCCTTCAATTGTTTCTGATTCAGAGATGTACTTCTGAGTTCAGAAAGTAACTAGGTCATTTGGACATAGCTAAGCTTGGCTTGGGTGTTTGAATATTGTTTCGAGATAGAAAGATAGAAATTAGTTCCTCCGACTATAGCTGTGACACTATTAGTTGGTAATCTCTCATCTAGGCTAACCACGTAGCTCCTGTGGATAGACCCTGACTCCACTATACTAGTGAATGTTAGGTTATTTCTTATTTTTGACCGCATGACGACCTCTGCGTACACGTCAAATTTTTGCGCCGTTGCCGGGGAGCTGTGAGCTTAGAATAGGTGAGTGGTAGGAATTTGTTTCTTGCTTTTTGAAATTTCATTTTGGGTAAGTTTGAGTTTTGATTCTTGTGGGCGTGTTGCACTAGTGCATGCGTACCCGCAGGGGAGAGCAATCATCCCCATTGCAGTTTGATTCTGAGATTGAGCGTACTGCGCGCAAACTCCGTGCCCGTAGGCGTTTGAATATCATGAATTTCAGTCAAGTTAGTAGTAGTCCGGTCAGTGTTGCCCATGATCCATCAGGTGAGGCAACTGGGAGGTTTTCTATCCCTCCACTTTCGGAATTTCAGTTTGGAAGCACGAGTGCTTCTGGTGGTGCAGTTTCAGCCCCTGCACCCATACCATCATGCACTCCGCCTTCCATCCCATCATTTACACCCACTTCACAACCTCAATCCACCAATCCCTTTACATCTGCTATGACTTGGGGAGAGCCGACCCGAGATGGCACCCCAATTCCTAGACAGCATACACCAACATCACAACCACAACCAGCCCTCTTTAAACCTCAACCCACATACCAAGCAACACAACCTATACACTTTCAATCACCGCCTCAACCGCAATACCATTACCCAGAGACGGAGGAAGTGTATGACGAGGAAGATGAAGGATGGATGCCACCAGCATCCCAACCACAATGGAACCGAGGTCGGGGACCTCCCAGGCGAGCACCACCATACCAACCATCAGGTCAGCGGGAGTACAATGATCATCTTTACAGTAACCCCGCTCAACCTTTACATTTTGCACAACCGAGAGGGCAATCGGTTGCATCACATTTCCAACCGCGTGAATATGATGATTCGTCGCCGATCTATATTCCTGATAACATAGATTCGCAAGTAGAGATTAGACCTCAGTTATTAGGAATATTACCAGAATTAAGAGGATATAAGCAGGATGATCCCTATAACCATTTATATGAATTCTTAGCGATCGCTAATGCTAATAATCCTAGAAACACAAATAGAAATATTTTTAGGCTTAGACTGTTTTCGTTCACCCTTAAGGACAAAGCCAAGTCTTGGTTCACATCATTGCCATCGAACAGTATTACTACGTGGGATCAGCTCAAGGCAAAGTTCCTGCAGGAATTTTACCCAGCGAGCAAGACAACTGAAGTCAGGAGGGTCATCCAGGATTTCCAGCAAAAACCTGGAGAAGCTTTTCATGAAGCATTTGACAGATTGAAGGAGTTGCTGCGATCTTGTCCGCATCACGAGATTCCCAGATGGCAGTTGGTCAAGCTATTCTTTGAGGGAGTTAGTGAAACACATCAGGCCATGATAAATGCCTCCTCCAGTGGGACATTTATGTGGCAGGATCCAGAAGAAGCCTGGCAGTTTTTGGAGCAGTTGAGTAATGGCTCCAAAGCAAACTTCTCCACCAGGAAGACTACAAGTACAGCGGCAGCAGTAGGAGTTGATGCCGATTGGAAAAAGGAAGTGAAAAAGGAAATCAGTGAATTGAACAGAAAGTTTGACAGGCTTATGGCAACATTACAAAACGGACCGCCAAATTCATCACAAGAAGGTCAAGGAGGACCTAAGATGCAGGAAGCTAATCAAGTTTATGGCCAGGGTCAAGGTCAACACAATAATGGACGACCCTACAGGCCATACAACCAAGGACAGCAACAAAATTTCAGGCAGAACAATTATCAGAGTCAATCAAATAGTCAGCCTAGAAACCAGCAGCCTGCAAACAACGGAAACAACAACAACAACAGGGGGCCCACCAACGCTACCAACAACGCCCCAGGGACCCAAGAAGAGATGATATCAAAAATGTATGACATGGTCACTGCGACTCAACAACAATCTCAAGCGAATGCAAAAGCTATCGCAAATATAGAAAGACAAATAGGTCAAATGGCTGCAGATCAGCAAAAGAGAGATAATGGCAAGCTGCCAAGTGCTACTGAAGTCAACCCTACGCATAATCAACGTCCAGGGAAGGAACAAGTCAATACAGTTGAATCAGGATGGCGTAAGGTCACTATGGAGGATTTGTTTGAGGTAGGGAATGAAGTGAAACCAGGGGAAGAAGGAAAGGCTTTAAAGAGCGAGGAAGGTAAAAAAAGAGAAGATTCGGTTGAGAATGGCACTCAACCAGAAATAGACAAAAAGGTCCAAAAGGAAGAGCAACCAACGATAGCGGGGATCAAGCAGAAAAAGAAGAATAAGAAAGAAAAAATGAAGAAGCAGGAAGTACCCAGGTCAACGGGACCCTTAATGAATCAGCCCCTATGGGATGAGCTTAAGGATGCTCCCGAGGACACTAGGATTCTGCAAGAGATGTGTGAACAGAACGGGAAACGCAAAGCACCTACGCCAAAAATGGTGAGATTGACTATGAGAGCTAGCGAAGCATTATTGGGTATACTGCCCAGAAAGGAAAAGGACCCCGGGTCACCATTGATCACTACAACTGTAGGAGATGTGGTTATTCGAAACACTCTTTTGGATTTGGGAGAAAGTGTCAACATCCTGCCAGGTTACCTGTACGACAAGTACAAGAACGAAGAAATTGAGCCAGCAGAAGTCGTACTACAGTTGGCCGATCAATCAACTAAGGTATCTAGGGGGAAGTTGACAAATGTCATAGTTAAAGTTGGGGACTTTTTCTATCCTGTAGATTTTCTGGTCATGGAATATGAAAGTCCAGACGATGCGCCTGCGCTCATCTTGGGGCGTCCATTTTTAGCTATCGCTGGGTCAGTGATCGATTGCAAGACTGGAGATATGGATATTTTCTTCGGGACCAGGAAAAGAAGGTTGAATATGTTTGGGAACCCGATATCATTACCTTCAGAGGAAAATGGCAAAACAGCAGACAGGAAAACAATAATGGAACCAGGAATCAGGAGCAAAGAAAAAATATGGACACGTACGGGAGAGGGAGGAAAAGAGGAAATCTTAAAAGAAACCAAGGATCACCCGTTATCCGCCATCGACAAGGAACAATTGCTGGAAATGATAGAGATGATGGAAGCAAGGCATCAACAATATGAAAGAGAATCCAGAAAACGAGAGGCGAATGTTTTCGAACTCTTGAAATCTCAACAACAATGGATCAGCGGTGTGAGTGATCGGATGACCCAACTCACATCCCTTATGACAATGATGGCTAATAATTTCATGCCAGAATATCAGCAAATGTCATCAAGAGATCAAGAAAAAAAAGAAGGGTCAGCTTAGAAGCAGCACGTCTGGCTGAAGACGTTAAACTTAGCGCTTGTTGGGAGGCAACCCATCGTGTCATAAGTAGGTTTTATATTTCTTAGGATTAATTTAGAAAATACATCAATCTTTTTGCAGGCACTAGTGATCTGAAGCAAGTGTGGGGTCAATTGAGACCTTGAAAACTTTTGAAGACCGCGCCGCGGCTTTTTGTATTGTGCGACGCGGGGTCGAAACTCAACCCGATGCGCAGGGGTTGAATTGGCGACACGCACGCCGCGGAAATAGGAAACCCACGCCGCGGGAAACGATCGGTCAGTTTTTCTCCTTTATAAGGTGAACTGCGGCTCGCACGACCCACATACTACTCGGAGCTCTGGTGATCGAAAATTTCTTGCAATTTTTTTTGCTTATTTTGTTCCCACTACCAAGGTATGTCATTCTAACTATCTATTACTCGTTAACACTAGCGATTAGGTAGTTAATTCTAGTGATTTGCCCCAAAATAGTTCAAAACTTAGAATCACTAATGCTAGCCTATAGGGTGTTTGTTTTGCCAAATGGAGACCCTATATGAGCTAATCGGCATCTAGGCTACCCTGTGGTATGATTGGATTGAGTTTTAGCAGGATAAATCGCGAGTTGACATCGGGGTTTTGAAACAGCCGCACGCCGCGCTGCGCCCTTGCTCTTGGGCCGCGCCGCGGTGCGGTGGGGAAGAAAAGGGACTGATTTTGCAAATTTTTTTTTTTGTTTTGTGGCTGTATTTTTTTTTTCTTTGCAGATGATGTTCAGACTGGACCACCCCTTCCTTCAGTTTCCCGCAGAGCTTGACACTTCGGTGGAGTATATCTCGCGGAGGGATGCATTGATTCATCGCCGGGTCCTGGAGGCGACAGTTATCGATCGAGACATCCTGAGGGATGCAGGGCTCTGGGATGCGATTGAGCCATTCTTATATCGCACCTGGACCCACGAGGAGGCATCGTTCACCTGTCGAGGTTGGGATAGGATCATGGCCACGGATGAGGACGTGGTCTACACGGAGCTGCTACTGGAGTTCATCTCCACTATCCAGTTCGCACCACGGGCGGGGGACCCACGCTCCACACTGGTGCGTTTTCGTTTGGGAGGTGTGCACAGGGAGTGCAACCTCCGGGATTTCGGGAGGCGCGCAGGCATTTACACTCCAGCGGACCTCCAGCACCGTTACTTCACCCGGTTCTTTGGGTCGTGCATTCAGGGGGAGCCGGAGCGGGCTCCCAACATGGAGATTTGGACACCACTGTCCAACGTCATGTATGAGGCAGGGACCTCGAGGGAGAGCCACCTACGCGATCCACTTCACCGCCTCATGCACCGGATCGTCTCCACCTCCATCATGCATCGGGAGGGGGGCGAGAAGGTGTCGGGCGATGACATGACATTTTTGTGGGTTCTCCTCGACACGTCCCGATTCCTCCATCTCCCCTACGCCCTCGCGATTGCTCTCTCCACCCACGCGACCGGCGCCTCCTCCAGCAGCCCACTAGCCAGGGGGTACTTCATTACCCGCCTGGCCCGCTCATATGGTATTCTCACTGCCCCCGTGGCAGCCTCCTTGACCGCTCTGCCTCCATCGCGCACTACAGCACGCACGCTGGAGAGGATGCGGCTCATTGAGCAGCAGCGCGCGGGGCAGTTCATCCGGGCACCGACCGAGCTTGTTCAGCCACCTCAGCCTGCATACGCCCAGCCCGGCAGGAGACGCCGGAGACCAGAGCCACCAGCACTAGAGCCGGCACAACCGCAGCCACAGCAGGAGGATCCAGCCGCCATCCACCGGCTGGAGGCCAGAGTCACGAGGATCGAGGACCAGCTCGAGTGGATCGGGGAGGTACTTCTTCAGATCGCATCTGCGCAGGGTCAGCGCCCCCGACCATTCCCAGCCCGGTCCCACGATCACGAGGCTGGACCCTCCAGGCCGCCTGGCAGCGATTGATGTACTTTTATTTTTCTTTATTTCTTTCTTTTTATTTTCTTTTTGGGATATATGTATAAACTTATGACACATCTATCTGTATATTTTTTTTTCTGTCATGTTAGCTTTTAATTTATTTGTTAAGTGATGCATGATATACCAAATTGAGAGGGAGTTGTCTCAGACAAGTGTGGGGTCACCGTGCCCCCTCCACTTGTCTTGACCATCGGCGTGTCTTACTGTAGCGCTACAACTCCAGCATATGAATCAGGGATCCGATTGTACGCATTATACCTGTGATATTGAGCACCAAGCAGTCTACCGTCCAAAAAGGGGTAACTCTTTCTCCCTTGTTTTGAATTAATTTTTTGTACAACGGGGACGTTGTACGGTTTGAAGTGTGGGGTGTGGACGGTCGAAAGAGATATTTTTGAAATTTTTGCAGAAATGATCAATTTTTCAATTTTTAGCAATATTTTTCAAAATTTTTAATGAATTGCAATTTTGAAATGAAAGGTTTGTGATTGTGATAGCATTAGTATTTTTCAAGAAATATTGTTTAGTTATGATCATGCTATTAGTTAGTCAAACAAGTTGAGTTTTACGAGTTTAGAGGATTGAGCCGTTTTAGGGTTGGAATTTAGGAAGGAAAAGTCAATCTGTGGCCTTTGTTGTTCGAGCCGGTAGGTCTAAAATGGGTGGACCTTACGCACCTTACCACCTAAGATCGTCTGGTCTGGGATGGTATTTCTGAAAGCTCGCTACACGGACAACATCGAAAGTAATGGACAATTCCTTAATGGCCTTTAGAATCTGAACGAGTAAGTACACTTCATTGTGGACAGAAAGTTTGTAATCAAGGGTTCTTTAGAAAGCCATGAATTCCAAAAGAACAACTCAATTATGTTTTCACGAACTATTCCATTCTAACTCGAAGAGCAATAAACTTTGAAACTAAACACAGTAAAAAATTGTTCGATTCTCTATTATAATTTGTTAAAAACTCTCTTGCTTGGGGACAAGCAAGGCACAAGTGTGGGGTGTTTGACAACGCCTAGTGATATCAAGTATTTTAGGCGTTGTTGAGCCCTGTTCTTGGTAAAATTATATCAAATATGCATGGGTATTCTCACTTTTCGTGTCAGGACTTGTCTGGAGAAAAAGAGTAAAAAACAGGGACTAAAGGTGTACAAAAGGAAAAAGTATGGAAAGAATGCAAAATCAAGAGAACACGTACGCGCGCCGCGGATTTCGCTTCTGCGCGACGCGGGCGTAAGGCGGTGGAACACATTTGAATGACGAAAAAACGGGGAACGGATAAGTACGCGCGCCGCGGATTTCACTTATGCGCGGCGCGGTCACGGGAAATTTGCAACTATAAATAGAGGCATTTCCAGCCGAAAACCCTAGCAAAGACCGGGTGTAAACATCGACCTAGAAGCTCTTTGACTCGAGGATTCCATTTCAGAAGCCATCATTTGGTATTTTCATGTTTTAGATTTTATTTCATTTTAGTTAAACATTTGTAAGCTTTGAGTTGAATCTTTGGGTGTGACAACCATTGATCTTCAGCTTAGGGTTCTGTTTTTAGTAGTGTTTGGTTACTGAATTGATGTTTGGATATTGGTTTTGGTGAATAAAATCATTCGGTTAATGTTAACATTGGTTTTTCGGTATTTTGGATGTTTGTTGGTGTTTCGATTATTTGATTGTGATTGGATTGTGTTTTGTGACTTGGTTGGGACTGTTTCCCTTTGCTGAAAACAGTAACTAACTTGGTTAGGTTGAGCATTAAATTTTGGCTAGTAATTGTTCAAGTAGAACTTTAGTTATTAGCTAGTTTATGCGTTGCTTGGTTTTTGCTAGTTTGAATGCCTTCAATTGCTTCTGATTCAGAGATGTACTTCTGAGTTCAGAAAGTAACTAGGTCATTTGGACATAGCTAAGCTTGGCTTGGGTGTTTGAATATTGTTTCGAGATAGAAAGATAGAAATTAGTTCCTCCGACTATAGCTGTGACACTATTAGTTGGTAATCTCTCATCTAGGCTAACCACGTAGCTCCTGTGGATCGACCCTGACTCCACTATACTAGTGAATGTTAGGTTATTTCTTATTTTTGACCGCATGACGACCTCTGCGTGCACGTCACTAACTCCTGTGTCACATATATATATATATATATATATATATATATATATATATATATATATATATATATATATATATATATATATATATATATATATATATACATATATATATATATATATATATATATACATATATATATATATATATATATATACATATATATATATATATATATATATACGAAAATTGAGTTTTGGGCATGTTTGATCATTAAGGTGCAAACTTTAGTGGTCAATAGTCATTTTGGATAAGTTATGGAAGGAGTTGGCACCTTGGTTGAATGGATTAAGAGTTTGATGGATTTTTGAGACTGTTCACAGTTAGCGACGCTATCTAGGGAAGATAGTGACGCTAACTGGCTGTTGACAATTGACTTTGACTTTGATTTTGACTTTGACTTTGACCGTTGACTTTTGACCAGTTGGACTTTTTACTCAAACTTGAGGGTTTGGGGTATCGGTCTTAGAGGTTTATCCTGTTTTGGGGTTTAGGAAGTTCTAGGTGAAGTTTACCCTTGTTAGGGAGTTCGCATTGTCAGGATCTGAGGACATTCGCGTGGAGTCTATCTAGCTTGTGTTTACAGATCAAGTGAGTCTTCTCAATATAGAATGGGAGAAGTTGCATGCATAGGTAACCTTAATTGTTGTGTGAAGTAATGTGTATTAGCTGGGCGTGCCTTACATTATTTGATTGTATGGTTGGTAATAGGAACCCGATGGGTTAGGCTGTAAGCTTAGGCTGTTGTGCTTATGTGACAGTTGTTGAATTCGTTCTGGTGACTGAAGAATGAGTTGACCGATCCGAAGGTTGCTGCATGATAAAGGACGATGCATAACCAGTCGTACCTAGGCACTCGAAGATTAAAGAATGAGTTGTTTCGTGACGGACGGAACGTGACAAGCTCGTGAGTTCTTAGCCGAGGCGGATCAGGGCAAGCCCGATAGCCAGGTTGTTTGGGGGAAGCTCGGAGATCTTTTGTGATTGTGCTTTATGTGATGGATCGTGTGGTATTTTGGAGAACTCACTAAGCTTTGTGCTTACTCTTTCACCCTAACTATTTTTCAGGTATTTGCTAGCTTAGGCTTGGAGCACGGCGCGACTGTATCACATCTGAGGTTTTTGCATTCAAGTATTCAGCTGGAAAATGTTTGTAAATGCTTTGATAAATATAATTTTATATGTTTTAAATATGAAGTTTAAATTACATGGTTTATATTTTTAAGACCGTTTTACATATTTGACCAGTTTCTAAAATGAAAGTTTTTACTCTGGATTTAGGGGTGTTACAAAATTATATGCATATATATAAATATATATATATATATATATATATATATATATATATATATATATATATATATATATATATATATATATATATATGTATATATATATATGAAATGTTTTTATCTTATACCACATGCATTTGAAAGCCTCCAACTCTTCACCTTCCAACCTAATACATATTATTTAAATATATTAGTAATTAATGTAATAATATTAATGATACACTTTTGAAATTATTAATATGGAATATTTAATTTGCTAATTTAAATTTCATGATACATCTAAATATTAAATAAACTTAAAACCTATCCAAATTATTTTCTAATATAGTTAAAAGTTTAAATATTTTAATGTAAAACATAATTCGACATGTCAAATTAACTACAAAATATCCAAAAACTATATTTTTATAATAATTGAAATTTTTTAAAATAAATGGTTTTTAAATTAAATAACAATAATAATTGTTAGAAGTATATTTATTAGTAAATCACGTTACAAATAATGGTTGATAATTTAAATAATTATAAAGATCGTAATTAAAAAAATATTGAAATAAGTAAGTTCTCTATTCATTAACCATAATGTTAAAATTAACATAAAATCGAAAATCATAATTAGTTTAATTTATACACAAGTCACAGGTAATTATCGTTGATTGGTATGATTATATATATATATATATATATATATATATATATATATATATATATATATATATATATATATATATATATATATATATATATAGGGTCCCGTTCCGGTGATAACTCTTTTTCCGGTGAGGAATCGGTAATAGTACTATATCATTATAAAAATAAAAATTGGAAAAAAAAATTTGGATCATTGAAAAACAGTAATGATCCAAATTTGTTTTTTATTTTGTAGATCATTGTTACAATATAAAAAAATAATGATCCAAAAGTTTTTTTTACGATTTTTTTTCTCCAATATAGTACTATGATCCATTTTATTATTTATATATTGTTTTATTTTTTTTCAATTTTTAAGGTGTCCTCATGAGTCCTCACTTTAAGAAGAGATCTCACCCGATCGCTTATATATATATATATATATATATATATATATATATATATATATATATATATATATATATATATATATATATATATATATATATATATATATATATATATATATATATATATATATATATATATATATATATATATATATAGTCCTCACCCGAACGCTTTTAATTCCAATATTAACTATTTAGTATTCTAATTTCAATATCAACTCTTTATTTTTCAACATAATATAACTAATTTGTTAATTTAAATATGTTGTTAAATTCAAAACATAAATTAAATATTGTTTATTTGAAACCCCCACTTTATAATTATTAATTTAATATATTTACTTTGATCGATGATTTTTATAGCTCAATTATATGTAAAATACTTTCATTAAATAAATTCATATATACAAATACTCCCCCACCCCCCGCCCCACAGACACACACACATACACATACACATACAGATACACATACACATACACATATACATACACATATATATATATATATATATATATATATATATATATATATATATATATATATATATATATATATATATATATATATATATATATATATATATATATATATATAAGGACTCGTTCCGGTGAGGACTCGTAAGGACACCTTAAAAAAATTGAAAAAAATATAAAAAATACAAATCATAAAATCGAGAATAGTACTATATCATTATAAAAAAATTGGATCATTGAAAACAGTAATGATCCAATTTTTTTTTTTTTTATCATTGTTTCATTATAAACAAAATAATGAACCAAAAGTTTTTTTTCAAAATTTTTTTTCTCCAATATAGTACTATGATCCATTTTATTATTTATATATATTTTTTATTTCCTCCAAAATTTTAAGGTGTCCTCACGAGTTCTTACCTGATCGCTTATATATATATATATATATATATATATATATATATATATATATATATATATATATATATATATATATATATATATATATATATTTACACACACACACACACATTGTTTTTAAATCTAAGAATATCATATTAAACAAATAACTTATCATGTTAAATAAATATTATCGAGAATCTAGCTAAATATTATTTTTCTAACCAAACAACTCTTAGATGTTATATTTACTTATTTATTCAAATATATGTTAGATTATGTTATTTTTATTACAAGTTAAAATAGTAGCATACAAAGGTATAACTACATAGTTAAATTAACAAATGGAATTAAAAAAATTAAAACTGTATTCAACTCTTTACATCCTCTAATCATTTATAATGATTACATAGTTATTTATTTGAATATACTGTAATTTTTCAAATGTTTTGGTATGAATAACTTTTTGATAATCAATAGTAGTTTTTCAAAGTTTTCTTATAATTTCTAATAATAATAAGTGGTTGTTAACAAAAAATAATAATAATTGATATTCTAAATAGTAAATGATAGTCATCATTGAAACTAAAATTTGATCAAATAAGTAAGTGTTAAATAAATTAATCATAATAATACTTAAAAGTAACATTAAATCAAGAACTATACTTAATTTAATAAATACACAAGCCGCGAAAAAGTTATTGAGTAATATGATTTAAGTAGTTGGAATTTTATACATCAACTTAGTATTAAAATTATTAGTTTATAGTTAATGTTAATAAATTATGATTTTAGACAGCGTATTTGTTAAAACCTGAACTACATAACTTTACTTGACACAACGCACAAGCATTCGCCTATCGCCTAGTTTAAATATATTTTTTGGAACCAGCGAATAGATATGGTTTCACCTGAGGGTAATCAGCCCCGCAACCCAGGGCGGTTGGCGATTACCTAAGGCGCAAAGGCCTTTCCCCTCCACCTAATTCGCCTTCCAGGAAAATCCTCCACATGAGATTAGTCGGAGTCGAACTCCAGACCTCCCACCACATGGGTATATAACCCGGATGCATCCACCCAGGCTGGGCTTCACTTGCCGGCACACGTTAACATATGACATATGAAAATTAGATGTTACACTCAAACCGGCACACGTTAACCTTTTCAAACGAGTCGCTATAATAAATTCAAAACTAGAAGTTTAAAATTAATATATTCCGTTGAATGATGGTAGAATTGAACTTGCAGGAAAACAAACATACTCAACAGTCAACACACAAAACTGAAAAGACAAATCAAAGAGAATAACCAATACCAACTATGTCACTGTACGAGCAACTAGTACTAGCTGAACTATTAGTGGCACCAGCCATTAACTCGTAGCTCATGTTCGAATCATATATACCGACCATTTGTTCTTCCTCAGCCATGGATGATGTCGTGGGATAGTTTACGATCGATGACAGGTCGTATCCGTTCATTGTCTCCCATGAACTATCACTACCTCCCCATATATCACCATACACCTCTCCCTCATTAGATGCAAAGAGCTGGCTGCTTTGATCACAATATGAACATTGACCTGTCTGGTGATCATGACTTACATTTACATTATTGTTTCTGGGGTTTAAGTAATCATCAGGTACAATGCAGCCAAGGTATCCAGAGTTGTCACCTTCACTAGTGAAAAAGTTACGGTGATCATCAATGGAGGACTGGTAGCAGCCTGATTGGTTTGAGTTCTGCGGGATGACAGTAGGGTTCATTGGTTGTTTAGTGGTAGTAGATTGGTGGGCAGGTGCATTGAAGAGTTGTGCAGGCTGGAATAAAGTTTGAACATCAATAGGGGAGATTAGAGAGTGAAAATTAGTGTTATCGTGATCAGTAGCGTAGACGAAGTTGGTTCTTGCTTGAGTACCCTTCATGGATAGGGCAGCTCTATCATATGCAAGGGCAGCTTCTTGGGCAGTGTCAAATGTACCAAGCCAATGCCTTTCTTTGGTTGTGGGGTCTCTTATCTCCGCAGCGTATCTTCCCCATGGCCGCCGCCTGACACCAAGGAACCGCCCTGGCTCCGCCTCCTTTTTCCGGCCTCGTCTTTCTGTTGGTTGAGGAATGGATGTGTTTCTTTGCAGTATCGTAAACCCCATGTCACTATGAGGGTTGGTTTCAAGGGATTGGAGCTTATTAGATTTAGGGGTAGACATTCTTGTATTAGAGAGAAAGAGATATATCAGGATATGTATAGTACAAATCAAGAGACAGAGTAGAGAAACACAGAGAGAATTATAAGAGCAAGTGAAGTTTGATTGAGATTGCTTCAAAGATGCGACCGCTTATAAAGGAGAGAGAGAGAGAGAGAGAGAGAGAGAGAGAGAGAGAGAGAGAGAGAGAGAGAGAGAGAGAGAGAGAGAGATTATGCATATACAAGGTTTAATTAAAGAGAAAAGTTCAATGTATTTGATCCACTAATAATTACTCCATTTATATGTAATCTGACTTACAAATCTAGTTTCATCAATATATTCAATAATCAATCAAACATTATTTAAGGATTAATAATTATTATTTAAAATTATTTAATATTCTTTTAAAAACTGTATATTATTAAACATACAGTATCTCCTTTAAAATAGTTAATATAAATCAATTTGCTAGTAATTTTATACACACTCTATTTTATTATAAAGTTAACGCCTACATAATTAATATCAACCGTCTTTTTTTTTATTAATTTTGTTATTCATTATTTTTTTAAGAGAATATATCATTCAATTTATATTTTATCTGCTAACACGATTATATTTTTCACGTTTACCAAGTTACCTACTATCCTGGCATATGCTAGTAACTATTCAAAAAGTACAATCATTACAAATTATGTGAGTGTTAAGGTCCAGCGGTGTGGGCTCTCATCAGCTCTTATTTTTTTTCTTATTACATCAGCATCCGGTCAGTACCCTTCATTCCTCCCCTAACCTTTGGTTTTGGTTTCCTCGCGCGACGTCATCTCCTCTTGCGGGAAGAAAAGTGAGAGGTCCTCTTGGTGAAGGGCGATATTCCCCGCAAGTAAAGTGCAAGCTCGTACTCTTCCTCGCACCCGCATCGGGTGGCCTAAACGTCCAAGAAGCATGTTTCATTATTAACAATTACAACTCGGCAATAAATTCTTGCCAAATATATTAATTATATATTTATATATCATTTGATTTGTTGAAGAAAATACAAATTTAAATAAATCTAACCCCTCTTGACTAACCAAGTCTTTTTTACTTTGAAAATTTATAATCCATCATCTAATCACTACATTTATTTTTTATTGTTTTATTTATTTATTGATTAATAAATTTAAATGGACTGAACTGAATGTTACATATCCTACCATCATTAACACCAAATGAAACATCATTAGAAATAGCAACCGACTTTCTTTTCCCACCACCGTCAGAAGTAGCAAAGGACTTGCTTTCCCACCATCGGCATATATAACCCGTATCAGATAGTGTTTGAATTGATGGCACAAACAATCAACTAATTAAAAATTGACTTAAACTGCAACATGATAAGTAAAATACATTGAGCGGTAACCATACATTTGTGCTATTCAATTTCCTATCTAAAACCCAAACAACAATCATTATAATTAGAATATTATTTCAAGTTTTTTTTTTTGGCTTATGAGATTAGAATTTAGGATAAAATGTATACTTTATAGATAATTTGATATTAAGATATATTTTGATTTTTGAATGTAGGACTCACCGTAAAAAACAACACCGCCATATCCTTTTTTGGTTCTTCCTTCTATTCAATCTCCATTAGAGATGAATTGTACGGATGATGAAAATTTTCTAACTCCATAGCCTCATAGACAAAGAAATTCAAACAAATGATAATCGATTTCACCATTAAATAAGACAAGTATTATGAAGCTAAAGAAACTCACATTAATAGTTTTACATTTTTCTTGTCTTATATGGTAATTAAATAATGGTGTCTAGTGCCAATAACCACCGAAGGATTAGTTGTGCTATACTTCCGATGGTGCTTTTATTCATTATATAATTTTAACAAATACATAAAAAATACAAAAAAATGAAAAAAAAAACTATACAAAAATTGAAAAAGAAATGAAAAAACTAATCGTCTTTAATTGTTTTTTCTAACAAAAATTACCATGACTTTCAAAAAATTAAATAAATAATACACAAACTTTTTTCATTATGGTCAATTTAGAAAATGTGTTCAAATTTTAGACGTCTTTAGTGAAAAAATATCAACTTATCATTATATTGTTGAATAGGCAATAGGATCGTAGTTGATATTATTTTCAATAAAGGGTGGATTTAGACCATGTTCGACCCATCTCTATTTTTTATTTTATATTTAAAGTAAAAAATGGTGTAAAAAGTGGATCATCTCCAACCCACCTCTGTTTTTCACACTATTTTTACTTTAAAATGTGTATTCATAGCATATTCTTTTTTCTTCATTTACAAAAATTGTCAAAATCTCTCATTCTACTTATTAAATATATGTAAATTTTTATATGAATTCGTGCTTTAACTTTTTTTAAATATACGTAAATTTTTAAATATACGTAAATTTTAAATATACGTAAATTTTTATATGAATTCAATATATAAAATTCAATTTTGATAATTATAATTAATTAATATCATTTAATATATATAATATGATTGTAAATATTTGTTATTATATTTAAATAAACTAGAAATGTATAAAAATAAAAACTGGAGGACTAAAAATGACAAGTGAAACATTAACTCTATATTTGGTGTAAATGAATAGTATTACTCTATATTTGAAGTAATATTATTCAAATACCTAAATATAGAGTTGGTTATAGTGTTGGGTTGGAGCAAAATAGAGTAGAAAATGAAGTAACTCTATTTATAGAGTGGGGTTGGAGATATCCTTAATACAACAAATAAATTATAAGTGGTTAAAAGGGTTCGTAATGGATATTAGGGGGTGTCTTTCTTCTAGTAGAGTCTCAGTTTTGATCAACGATTCCCCAACATTTGAATTTGGCATTAAGAGAGGTGCTAGACAAGGGGACCATCTCTCTTCGTTTCCTTTTATTATCGCGATGGAAAGTCTCCACATTGCTATGGAGACAGAATGTGACCTACACTACTTTTGTGGCTTATAAATGCACAATATTTTTATAACTATTTCTCATGTTATATACGTCGATGATGTAACGTTCATCGGGGAGTGGTTTGATCTTAATTTTGTTAATAAATTACTTCATTGTTTTTATCTTGCGTCGGATCTTAAAGTGAACTTTCATAAAAGTAAAGCTTATGGACTTTATGGCAATAATGTTGATATTGAAATACTTGCAACAATTTTGAAGTGTGATTTGGCCTTTTTTCCATTTACTTGCCTTGGTTTACCGATGGGGGGCCAATATGAAGTTTGCCAAGAATTAGGCCCTGGTGGTTGATGTATTTAAATTTAGGCTTGCCACATGGAAAGCTAGGTCATTATCATTCGGTGGTTGTCTTACATTTGTAAATTTGGTTCTTAGTAGTTTATTATCTTGCATCAGGATCCTAAAAAGATAATAAATGTAATTGCATGGATAAAAATGAGGTTTCTATAAGGAGATAACGACACCAATAAAAAAAAATAACAAGGGTGGTCTGGGTGTGGTTACTAAACCAAAAGATAAGGGAGGTCTTGGTGTTGGGTATCTTGATTCGACTAACCTGGCCCTCCTCGCCAAGTGGTGATGGCGGTTAAAAATGGAATGGACTACTTCTGGTTTTCGTGTATTAAACCCATTCATAACTTTAAACTCACTGATGGGAATCCGTTAGAAAAATGCTTTATTAGAGGTGTTTGGTAGAACATCTCTTAAGTAGATATGGATTTAGGGGACAAAGGTATTAATCTATCTAGCTTGTTTAAAAGGATGGCATGTATTGGGGACAATATACATTCTTGTAAAGATACATGGTGTGGTGATTTCGCATTGAAATAAATTTGTCCTAACTTGTATGCTTTGGAGAGACATAAGGATTGTTTGTTTTGATAATGACTAGGTGAAAACTGAGGCAGGTAGAGTAACAAAAATTCTCTATGATTGGTCAAGGTAGTTAATAAAGGATTGTGAAGGAAATCAACGCATTGAAATAAATTTGTCCTAACTTGTATGCTTTGGAGAGACATAAGGATTGTTTTGTTAATGACTAGGTGAAAAATGAGGCTGGTAGAGTAACAAAAATTCTCTATGATTGGTCAAGGTAGTTAATAAGGGATTGTGAAGGAAATCAACTCACAGTTTTGGTTGAGTTAGTGAAAAATTTTTTTATTTAACTCGAGCTATGAAAAATGGCATTAGAAAGCGATAACTCATTGATATTCACTGTGAAATTGTTTTGATATCTCATGGAATAGTTTAATATTTCTCAGGTGAAGTTGATTAAATGAGTTCGTTAGATTTTGCTTAAAATCAACTGTTTTACTTGGAAATTGTTTAAAATCGGGATTCATACCTTTGATAATCTATGTAAAAGAGGTATTCTGTATCTTCACGATTTTGTTCGTTGTATCGGTCTATTGAGATATTATGAAACAAATTTTCCTTTTCTATGATTTTGATGTGAGCCTATGGAGGTGGCTAAAGGACTGCTCATTAATATTCAAAGTATTGCCCTCTTCGTGTCATAGTCTTTCGGAGATGATCAACAGAAGATTTAATGGTAAAAATCACCAAAATTTGTCTGTGTCACTTTCTAACGCAACCTTATGGATGATCTAGAAATCCCAATGACACTGTTTTTTAGGAATTAAAGGAGAGTTTTATTCTTGTGGGTGATGATATTAGTATCCGCACTTTCAAATGGATTAACTATAGATCTAAATTTAGAAATCCTATTTTGGTGTCATTGGTTGATGTCGCCTATTGTGATTATTTGTTGTAACTGAATTGAGCTTCTCATTTGGGTCTTTGTCTTTTGTTTTGTGCAAATAAAATGCTCGTCATTCCAAAGCAAGTAGTTAAACAACAAAACTTGTAAAATATGCTGGCTTTTATGTACTTATAGCATGCATGCACACACACATACATACACAAATACAAACACACACACACACATATATATATATATATATATATATATATATATATATATATATATATATATATATATATATATATATATATATATATATATATATAGCATCCGTTGAGAACCCTTCTTTCCATGAGACCTTGAGACTTTTTGACTGAATTTTTTTTTAAAAACGACGTAATACACTAAGTTGCTTATATTTAAAACATTTTGTCAAAAAAATTTGAAAAAAATATGCATATACGAAATTTGCACATATTCACAAAACCTGAAGATATGGACATTTGTAAAGAAAATGCACATATGCATATTTCGTATATGCATATTTTTTTCAAAATTTTTTTTTTGACAAAAATTCAATAAGCGACTTAGTGTATTAAGTCATTTTAAAAAAACATTCAATCAAAAGTTCTCAAGGTCTCATGAAAAATGGGTTCTCAACAAATCCTGACCCTATATATATATATATATATATATATATATATATATATATATATATATATATATATATATATATATATATATATATATATATATATATGTATATATATATATATATATATATATGTATATATATATATATATATATATATGTATATATATATATATATGTATATATATACATATGTATATATATACATATATATATATATATACATATATATATATATATATATATATATATATATATATATATATATATATATATATATATATATATATATATATATAGAATCAGGATCAATTGAGGCCAAAGAAAATGTTGAGATCGCGAGACCAGATCTGGACCATCTAATATTTCAGATCTATGGCTACGATTAGTGTGCCATTTATGTAAATTGTGAAAATAATTGAATCAATTTGTAAGTTTCAAATTTACCAAAAGGGTATTAAGGTAATTAATTATTTGGTGTTTCCATAAAATTAGGTTATGGTTCCTTAAAATCAGCTATATATCAAATACAATCACCATTCCAAAATCAGCATATAATCGATTCATCATCTTCCATAATCAGGTCTGTCGCAAACCCTAATTCACTCTTTCTCTTTGTCTCTCCCGCCTCTATGTCTATCGACTCCTGATGTGTGTGCGTGAATCGAATATTTCTCCACCATCGTTCCATGTTATAATGGTGGTGGAAGCCTCCGTTCCACTCAAAGTTATGAAAGGTTTATCGACAGGAACAACGATTTTCTCTCTGATCAAACCATAAATCCAATGGAGTGTAAATTAGAATCTAAGTAAATTCGATTCAATTGAGAAGAAAAAGGCTGGGATGATGTAAGAATGCAATTGTATGTTCCTGGTTTGATCGAAATGTAAATAAGCTTAGAGTTATTAGAAGCAACCGCATCAATGGCTTTCTGTATCGTTCTATAGTCACCTTGTCCTGATTGATCTACAATAATCAAAATCGCATCGGTAGTAGAAGAGGAACCGCCATTGACGACAACGAACCAGAGCAAACATTCAGAAGTAAAAGCATGTGGGGGAGTGGGGCAGAGAGGGGAAGATGTTTCTAACCTAATTCTACAAAATTGAATGAAGAAATAAATGATTCGATTGAAATTTACACGCAACTTGATGATGAACAAGAAGGGTGCGTTGCAATGCATGTGGGGGAGTGGGGCGGAGAGAACACAAAACGTGTAATGATTTTGAAAAATACTAACTTTCCCACATTCTTTTTTGCTATGAAACGTGCTTCTTCCAAAACACAGTAATCTATTTACAAATATCCAACCTCGGTTAGCTCGGCATCATGAGATTTTTCCGGTTTAGATCACAACAATCTATTTAGATTGTGCCTATTCACCGGATTTGAATTGTAACCGGACCAAACTGAAACAATTATCCACACATGGAAAATGGTGCTACGTACTGTAACCGGACCAAACTGAAACACTATGGACTGATGATTTATTGATTAGGTTTTTACTTTAATTGCTTTTAGACTACGTTTTTTTATTTTATTTTATGACTTATGTCGAAAGTTCAAGTAAGGTATAGGAAGTTGCACAAAAAGAAAGCTATTTTTGATTCACAGGACAAGTTCATGCTTGCTGAGTGAGGGTATTTTTCCTTTACAATCGTTACTGATTAAAACATATTGGGGTTTAACTAATTCTTAATCATTGATGATTGGGTCGGTAATGTTTAGATTTTATACTCAATGTATCCATTAATAGTCTCAACAATATAAAGCTTCTGATCAATCATCGATGATTACGCATATTAGACATCACTTAATATTAATCAAAAGCGATTATTGCACATGAATGGTGTTTTGTTTCATACTCAATCACAAATGATTAATGTTATTAGGGTTTAACCAAAAATCAAACAAAAATTGATGATTGACAGATTACGATTGTAATGTTTGAATTTCATACAAGTGCTGATTGAAGGGTTTCTATGCAAGCAATGAACACAAAGATTCCTATGGTTCACATGCAACCCTAATATGATGTATGTTTTCTTCTATGAAGATAATAAACTAAAAACCTAAAGGATACAATTCTGTTCTAAAGAAGAATTAAGAAAACCAACCTTTGATCTTATGATCCTTCAAGCAAACAGCAAAGAGATCCTGCCTCAAATACAAGTCACACGCAAAAGATGGAAGAATCAGTCCAGCAGAGTTATCACAGAGAGAGGGAGGCGTGGGATTTAGGGCACCTAGGGGGTTCCTTATATAGCCTCCTAGGGTTACACCTGAAACCCTAGAAAGCCTCCAAGTGGACAAGGCTTTTGGCCACTTGGACCAGACTTCCCAAACCCTAACTAGGGTTTCGCCAAAACCCTGGAGGAGCCTCCAGGGTGGCGCCAACTTTGCCCCAGGTTTTTACCTGGCCAGTTATTCAACTATTGAATAAATGCCAACCAGTCCCTGCACCTTTTAATTAATTAATTTAATCACTAAATTAAATCCAATTAATTCTAGATTAAATCTTAATTAATTATTATAGTTTCTAATTAGTATATTAACACTTAAATATATTAATAAACCATATATTTATTTTCTATTGATGTATTATACAATTAATAAATCAACTATTCTCTCTACTGAACTATACATCTATCCTCCATCTATGAGGGCAACCCAAATGGACTTTGCTTTTATTCATAAGATAATTACAATTACAAGTCATGGCTTAGACACCTAATCCAACACTGATTGCAAAAAATAGCAATGTACTTTCATTGTTGAAAGGTATTTCATAACTATGCATAGTAATCGTTAATGATTAAAACGTATAAATAATAACTATGCATACTTATTTGCAGTGTTAATCATTGTTGATTAATACTATATATGTATGTTTGTTTTATTAAGCGTCTAAATATTAATTAATCATTGATGATGAGCAGTGTTAATCATTGATGATTAACACTGTAACAGTCACTTTTTATTATCATTTTTAATCATCGGTGCATAAATAAACAGAACAATAGTTATAATAATTTTTGATTATAACTTTCAACAGATTTAATATGGTTATAATCATTTATGATTATAACTAAGGTTGTATAGATGATTAAAACACCGATTATAATTTTTGTGCAACTTTAATATAGTCTGTAAATTACTTTTTTTTTAATATCATTGAACTCGATTTTGCAAGTGTAAATCCAAGAATAACAATGATCACATGTGCACACTATTTGTTTATGGTTAAAAATACATTGTATTTTTTGGCTACATTGTGATTTAATCATCGATGATTAAAACTGCATTGTATTTTTTTCTCTACATTGTTTTGTGATCATTAACGATTAAAATTGTATTTTTTTTCTACAATTGTTTTATAATCATTAATGATTGAAATCGTATAAATCAAATTATACAATGAAAAATATATTTTGACCGAAAAATGATAATTACTATATATTAATAAAATAAAATAATAAAAATAACTAAAAAATTGACGTTATATAATCTGATATTATTAAAAAATAAAAATTAATTTATTAGTTTTTTTGGTAACTAACAATCAGAATCTCAGATTTTAGGAATCAGAATCCTAGATTTTAGGAAACTATAATTTTGATATAATTTAACTAAAATACATAAATACTAATATGCCCTTATAATTTGATTGGTCCAAAATTGGACTCGCGTTCTCAACCTTTTCGTTGGCCTCGATTGATCCTCTCTCTCTCTCTCTCTGTATATATATATATATATATATATATATATATATATATATATATATATATATATATATATATATATATATATATAAGTGGGTTCAAACGAGAACAAAACTATAAGTTGAGAACGCGAGAACAAATGTCGACAATCCATTTTAGAATATTATCACTTTCAGAATATGATTTCAAATATAGCAACGTCTATACTTTTCTATTCTATGTAAATTGAGATTTGTATCCATGTGTTATTCTAGATAAAAATACAAACTTTTGACCTTTTTGACAAAAAATCTTGTTATGTGTATTATTTATATGCGATTAATGATTATTCACATGTGAATAATGAGATACACAGTTTAATTATATCTGAATGATATACATGAAGAGAGTTTTTATAATTGTAATATATTCAGTTATTTTTTATATAATAAAATAGTAAATGTGGGAGGCCACGGAGTAGGAAGGTGGGAGGTGGGAGGCCACAGAGTATTTCAAATATAGCAACGTCTATAATTGGTGTTTGTAACAACATCAACTATGCTATGGTAGGAAGGTGGGAGGCCACGCAGTAATTGCATGACAAGCTCAACTTCGGATAGTACACAAGCTCAACTTTGTTGCTTTATTTGATGTATTTGTAATTTCTAAACATAATAATATGCATTATTGTGAATCTGAACTTTATATTTGTTTCGTGTCTTCTTATTTTTTGTTGGACATTCATAAGCTTTATGTCCTTCTTCTTGACATAACCAACATTTACAATCATTTTTCTTAGATGGACAATATTTTGAGTTTGTTTTATATTTTTGTTTATATTGTTTTCGGTTTCTAAAATATTTTCTTTCTCATTTCTTATAATATTGTTTGTATTTTGGTTTATATGATTGTTTTTTCCAAAGTTTCTTTTTTCTTTTTCGTTTACTTTCGACTCAACTTCAGATATTTCGGAGTCGACATCATGGAGTGCATCGACAAGATGCTTAAGGTTATGAAAATAATCATGAATTGAAGAATCACCTTTCTTTGAGTTACATAACTGCTCTTGAAGTTGGAGCATTCTCGACATTTTATTGTTGAGAAAGAACTCATGTAGGTTATTCCACGTGTCTTTAGCGGTGCATGAGTCTTTGGTGATAACTTGTAATACGGATGGATCACACGTGGAATAGAACCAAGACTTGACACGAGCATCAATAGAGTGCCAATCTTCATCATCATCATCTTTAGGTACGAATTTTCTAGTAATATGGCCCAAAACTTTAGCCCCGGTACAAATATCTTTAAAAATACGGAACCATAGCTTCTACTTAGATCCATCAAAGGTGAGTTTGAAGTTAAAGGAATTGTACATTGGTTACAGCATAAACAAGTTGATGAGCGGTGGGTGCTGTATGAGAGGTTCTGGCAGCAGAGGTCATGGTTTATAATGGAAAATCGAAAAACACAATGTAATATAACTAACGCAATAATAATTAGAAAACTAGCATTCGGAAGAGGGAATGAAGTAGATTTATTGTACTAAACCATTGACTGATCAAGATAGCTAGGCAGCAGAAGTGGTAGGGGCCGACCAGGAGGCAGGAAAGGTGGATAGTAGCGTCGGAAGTCGCAAACGAATGTGGTGTAGCCGACAGGAAGCGTAGAGGGTAGGCAAGGAGAAGGAAGTTGCTTGATGAAGGCAATGCCGAACACAGTAAGGAAGAAAAAACAATCGATCAATTTTCTATGCTAGGGTATCGGCGGCTATCCATGCTCGATACCATGTTTGAGTGTGGAAAATACCCCTCAGGGTTTGCATTAACATTCACCGGTATAAATAATACAGAGTTTAGTGTCATAACATAAGGACCCATAAAATATACAAATGAATAAATAAACTTCATAACTAACAATCAATGTAGCTTCAAAATTAGTTTGAGAGATATAGATTTTAAGTATTCATTGGAATTGAAAATCTATAAAGCGTTTATCGAAAGTCTTTCTCAATAATGAAAATATATATGTTTTAATGGTTTTTGGTAGGAAAAATATCCCATTCTTCTTATTAGGAGATTATATTTACAAGATGAAATGATAAAGTCAAATAAGTTAGAAAATAGAAAGCTAGTTTACTCCTAGATTTCTAACATACCATATGGACGAAACCTGTTTTTAATGAGAATAAACTAATGAATACTTAGAGAAACTATTTGCAATTACCAATCAAATAAAATCGAGTATAGGAATTTAAATAAGCTTAAAAACTTACAAAGTATTAAATTTTCCAAATAATTTTAAAGAAACAAAATTATAATGTTGTCAAGGAGAAATGATACGAATAACTTGAGTGGAACATATAATGTCACATGAGGTAGTCATGATGAAGTAATGTTAGGATTTAGAGGGAGACTATGACTTCATGATTGGAATGAATGAACTTCATGATTGATCCCTAGGGATTTGATTTGGGAAAAGAATACTATAAATGCAATATATGTAAGAATAAAATATAAAAAAAAAAAAAAAAAAAAAAAAAACTCTAGGGATTAGATTTGGAAAAAGAATACGGTAGATGTAATATAATAAAGGATACATACTTAAAAGTAAAACGTTACTTTTCTTATTTTAACAGTTAATGTATTTTAGAAAAGTATAAATTATTTTTTTTTATATTTTTATCTCAACAAAAACAAATTTATTTACCGACTTACTCGTTAAGATTTAAAGCTATTTACTAAAATAATGATATATTAATCGATGTATCAAGTCAAAACATTCTTTTTTTTTTATTTAACATAATAATAACATGACAAATAAAATTTACCTCGCAGCTCGTGAGTGTTAGACAAATGGCCCTCATTTCTAAAAATGCAGTCCTTTTGCATTCGTCTATTTTGTCCCTTTTCTAATGAATATCCTATTAGTTTTTGCGCTTGTGGGTCGTTAAATGGGAACATTTAGGGGTGAGCAATAACCGAATCGTAACAAAAGAAATCGAAAAAACCGTATTAATCGAAACCGAAACAAAAACCGAATGTGCGGTTTTTATTTTCCAAAAACCGAAAATGTTCGGTGCGGTGCGGTTTTATAAAACCGCAAAAAAACCGAAGCGAACCGCTTGTAGGAACCGAACCGCAATATAAAGCGCACCGCACCGCGTATTTAATATTAAAATAAATATTAATTATATATAAATAACTATTATCTAACTATTATTATATTGAAAGTTAATAAAAATTGTGAAGCGGGATTACGAATATAAGTTTACGAGTAGAGTTCCAAAAAGATCTTCTTTTAGTCGCTACCACTTCTTTTAAAACCACAAAAAATCGAAGAAAAAAACGCAAAAAAACCGCACCAATGACATGCGGTTAATAACCGCAACCGCAAAAAAACCGAACCGCAAAAAAACCGCAAAATCGCACCGCCTTAAAAACCGCATCGCACGGTTATTTTGTTGGAAAAGCCGCATTTGCGGTTTGCGGTGCAGTTATTGTCAAAAAACGCACCGTACCGCACCGTGCTCACTCCTAAGTGGACTAACATGCTCGCGATACAAGTACGTAATTAATTAATGTACATTTTTGAGTATTTTGACAAACATAAATGTTTCAAGAACGTACTCGTGAGTAGGTTTTTTAGCCTCTTAGGTTGATATTCATCAAGATTGGACTTCATAAAACTCCTTTTCTTGATCCTGATGACTGCCGAAATGGAATATGTTGACCAGACATTCGGCCTTGGCTGAGTATATCTATGTAAAAAAATTTAAATTCGGAGTCTGATTTCACCATTCCTTTGGTGTTGAGGAATGGAAGTGTAGCTAAGAGAATATATATACTTTTCGCCATTTGGTGTGAATGGTATATCACAGCTATGTGACTTGCTTTTAGGAGGGGCATAGGATACCACAGGCCGAAAATCGTCATTCACCAAAGGCCTAAGATCAAAAAATGGGGATAGTTTGGGTTGGCTGGACCCTTCTTTGGTTGTCGCAGCTTCGGCTTTAATTTCCATTTCAAGGTCTTCATCATATTTTGCTACAAGCTCATCAAAATAAGTGTTTTTTAGCGCCTTAAGCTCGGGAGGATCGGAAGGCTTGATCGGTGAATATTTCAACTCATCATCGACATGAGTGAAATGGGGAGGAGTGGTTGGAGTTTCTTGATGAGGGGGCTGTTTTCATGGAGAGGTTGGTGGAGTTGGATTTTTCGGTGAGGGAGGTGATGTTAGAATTTTATCATCTTTCGGTATGTCATCATCGGTACTGACAACGCCTAGTGATATCAAGTATTTTAGGCGTTGTTGAGCCCTGTTCTTGATGAAATTATATCAGATATATCTTGGTATTCTCACTTTTCGTGCCAGGACTTGTTTGGAGAAAAAGAATGGAAACATGGACTAAAAGCGTGCAAAAGGAAGAAGTTTGGAAAAGAATGAAAAATCAAGGAAAAACGTATGCGCGCCACGGATATATGATACGCGCGACGCGGCCTTAAGGCGGTGGAACACATTCAAATGCCGAAGAAACGGGAAAAGATTAGTACGCGCGCCGCGGATTCTTCATTTGCACGGCGCGGCTGCGGGAAATTTGCAACTATAAATAGAGGCATTTCCAGCCGAAAACCAGAGCAAAGACAGGGTGTAAAATCGACCTTGAAGCTTGTTGAAAATACGATAACTGATCTCCACGAACAAGGTTTTTAAGCCTATTACCGTGTGACAGATATGTATTTTATCTATAATATGCGGAATAAATAAGAGTTGCGGAATAAAGTAAAATGGTAAATCTAAACTAGACAGTATTTAAATAGACAGAAAGCGGTAAATAAAGTAAAAGTTAGAAGTTAGAGGTTAGATGTAATAAACGCCATTATCAACGATAACGTGTTTTTACAATAAATAAAAAGGTTAAAAGTTAGAAGTTAGAAGTTAGAAGTTAAAGGTTAGATGTAATAAACGCCATTATCAACGATAACGTGTTTTTACAATAAGTAAAAAGGTTAGAAGTTAGAAGTTAGATGTCTCGGTTAAATACAGTCCACATATGTTTTGGTTGTCACGGTTCAATTCGGATGTATTTGAGATTTGGTACAGTTGATTTATAACAGTTTAAATAAATCAATAACGACACGGATAATTTTAAAAGAACTTATCGGTAGCTGCGGAAGATAGCGTTTTTTCTTGATATGTCGATTTCTTGTTCTTCACGGTAAGATGAGGTTTTGGTGATTTTTGGTGTCGGGTAGAGGTTGTTTAGAGGTTTGGAGTTTGGTGTCGGGTAGAGGTTGTTTGGAGGTTTGAGGTTTGGTGTCGGGTGGAGGTTTTGTTTCTTGCGGTTTTGCGGTTTGATCCTCGTTGCCAAATGCAGAAATATCAGAATTTTGAGCTGTTTGGTCGTGGATTAGAGAGTATGGAGCTTGGATAATATGTGTGTGTTGTGTGTAAGTAGTCCTTGGAATGGCAAGAGGTGAGCTTCAATTTATACTGCTGAACTACAGCCATCGCGTCGCGACCAGGTGGTCCGTCGCGTCGCGAGGGTGCGGCTGTCGAGTGCTTTTGGTCGGCCACTGGTTAGTGTGTTGGGTTGGTAGTCTCGCGATTTGAAAGTTGGTGGTGTCGCGTTGGAGGTCTTCGCGTCGCGACCACCATCTCCGTCGCGTCGCGATCGCTGTGGAGTTTTGATCTTCTGCTTTGCTTCTTCTTCATGTCGCGACCACAGTGTCTGTTGCGTCGTGATTGCTGTAGCAGTGTGATATTTTGTATTTTGCTCTTTGGTTTGTAGCGTTACTTCCTCAGGTTTGGATGTTTTCTTAAAGTTTCTCGGGTCTTGATTTATTCCTGTTTTTTATCTCGAATTTACGCAATCTGAAATAAACTGATAATATTTGTTAGATAATAACAGTTCATCTTATTTCAGTGATTTTCACATACAAAAATATATTTTTCAACAATTTCCCCCTATGTGATCATTACTGAAATAAGAACAGATTAAAAGGTAAGGTTGAAAATTCTTGTAATTTGGATAAGACATTTATAAAACCATATCACTTGTTTTGAAAGAGTGTGACTAGATTTTACTTATGTTTTGAAAAATGTTTGTCAAGAATATTTGTTTCTGAATCAAAGTCTCGAGTTCGATTATCAAAAGGTTTTTGTATATGTATTTTCATAATATTCCTTTAGATTTTATAGCATTTATAAAGACGACAAGTGATCTTAATAGGTCGATTCAGATGAACGCTCATAGGTATAACTCACACTTGACTGAGGTGTTTGTTTGTTCTGGGTGCAGAACTGGTGTATAATCACTAAAGATGAGTGATATCTCTCAGTTTTGAAGGTGTTGACTTATGCTTAATGTGGATTTATACCTATATACTTTAGTCACTTGGTCTTCATATTAGATAATCAATCACATAAGACTGGTTTCGGCATTACTCAGAGGGTTTCTTCATTCATGTCATTGATGTTCACTCTCTCTCCGTCGGTAAATACCTGTAGAGGGGTTTAGAAATTTTCATAGTGCAGTTTGCAACTAAGAATATTCAATTATGAAGGCTACAGTATCCCGGTAAATCTTTGGTTTTGACAGCTATATTTGATAAAGCTTTTGAGAATTCGTTGTTTTGAGAGGTGTCTGTCTTGATGGATTGTTGTTTGTAAATCTTCCTTTTCTTTGGTGAGGTGTTTACCTTTGTCTTTATCTATCCTTGATTTGTGTGAATACACATTGTGTAAAAGATATCTGATGTGGTTACCAATTGTGATTTGTTGACAGCTTTTGTTGGATATGACTTTGTCGTTTCTTCATTTGTCAGATTCGTTATGCCAGATGATCAGTCTTTTCTTTGAAGTGGTTTGATTGAGGATAGGGATAGGTGATATAATAGACAGTTTGTCTAATATATAAGAAAATGAAAGTATCGTCCCTGGTCATTTTGATATCTAAGCAAAAATGAGACTAGCATCACGGTATAAGAGTATAAATCCTATAAGTCATCATGAAAACACCTTTGCTCACATAAATGAATTCCACTTAGCAGTTAAAGACGAGGCACAATTTCTCACATGGGTTTGGTTTTCATCTGAATCTCCTGATCTTATGTCCCTTTACAGATAAAATCGTTATAATTGAAATAAATTCAAAGGGAATAGGAGAATGTACATAACAAAAATGTTTGAAATTTGAACCTTCTCTTCAATTAAGAATCAATATAACTGAGAACATTCATCGAGTATAAGTATCTGAAAATTTAGTCAAGAAGATGTTAATCACATGGTTCTATAAGAGCTTATTATGACAAGTCTTTTATTGTATTTTTGAAGATTTGTTTTTCTGAATGTTTTTGGAAATTTTGGTTATTTGAATGTTTTTGGAAATTTTGGTTATTTGAATGTTTTTGGAAAATTTTGGTTATTTGAATGTTTTTGGAAAATTTTGTTTATGAAAGTAAACACTCTTTTGTACAAACAAAAAGTAAGAGATTAGGGATGGATGTTATCTGGATTCAACATTCCTAGACGGCCTAGGAAGTATTGAAACTTGGTTTCGTCTAGAGCCTTAGTAAAGACATCGGCAATTTGATCTTCTGTGTTTATGAAGTGCAATTCGATATGACCTTTCTGAATGTTGTCTTTGAGGAAATGATATCGAATGTCGATGTGCTTTGTCATGGAATGGTGCACGGGATTGTGAGAAATGGCGATTGCGCTGGTTGAGTCACAAAATATTGGAATTTGTGATACTTTGTAGCCATAGTCACGTAATTGAGTTTGCATCCACATGACTTGTGAACAGCAGCTTGCGGCAGCTACATATTCAGCTTCTGCGGTTGAAGTGGACACGCATGATTGTTTCTTTGAAGTCCAGCTTACCAGTCTGCCTCCAAGAAATTGGCAAGAACCAGATGTGCTTTTTCTGTCTAGTCTGCATCCTCCATAGTCGGAATCGGTGAAGGCATTAAGCTGAAAATCAGAGTTAGCTGGATACCAAAGGCCAAGAGATGGAGTTCCTTTAAGATATTTGAAAATTCTTTTCACAGCTATGGCATGAGATTCCATAGGATTGGCTTGGTATCTGGCACAGACACATGTAGAAAACATGATGTCGGGTCTGCTGGCTGTGAGGTATAGGAGTGATCCTATCATTCCTCGATATTTCTTTTGATCAACAGGCTTGCCATTTAAGTCTGCATCTAATTTGTAACCAAGGGCCATTGGGGTTTTTGCTGTATTTGATTTGTCAAGAGAAAAATGAGTTAGAAGATTTTTGACATAATTTTCTTGATTGATGAAAATTCCATCTGATGATTGTTTGACTTGAAGTCCAAGAAAAGTAGTCATTTCTCCTATCATGCTCATCTCAAATTTGCTTTTCATCAAATCTGCAAACTTGATACTCAAGGATTCATCAGTAGAACCGAAAATAATGTCATCGACATATATTTGAACGATTAACAGATGTTTATTAAAAATTTTACGAAAGAGAGTTTGATCAATTGAACCTCTTTTGAATCCTGATTCTTCTAGAAATGTTGACAATGTTGAATACCAGGCTCGAGGTGCTTGTTTTAAGCCATAGACTGCTTTTTGTAACTTAAAACTGTGATTTGGGAACTGTAGATCTTCAAAACCTGGAGGTTGTTGAATATACACATCACGATCAATCTCTCCATGTAAAAATGCACATTTTACATCCATTTGATAAACTTTGAAGTTCTTGTGTGCTGCATATGCTAGAAAGATACGAATGGCTTCGAGTCTTGCAACTGGAGCATAAGTTTCATCGTAATCGATTCCTTCTTGTTGAGAATAGCCCTTTACGACAAGTCTTGCTTTGTTTCGACAAACTATGCCTTGATCATCAGTTTTGTTTCTGAAAACCCATCTTGAACCTACTACAGTAACATCGGGAGGAGTAGGAACAAGATCCCATACTTGGTTTCTTTCAAATTCAGCTAGTTCTTCTTGCATGGCTTTGACCCAGTCTGGATCTTTGAGAGCTGAATGGATGGTTTTGGGTTCGGTCATGGATAAGAATGCTCCGTATAAACATTCATTTGAGGTAGCGGCTCTTGTTTGAATACCAGAATTGGGATCTCCTATAATTTGTTCTGCAGGATGATTTCTGGTCCATTTGTTTAGGCGAGTTTTTTCAGGTATGTCGATTGGTGTTTCTATGTCCCATTGTTCTTCTTGGTCAGGTGATTCTGTTGGGAATAGATTTTGGTCGTTGTCAGATATGTCTTTTTGGATTATAGGGTGAGAATGAGGTAAAGAAGGTTCCCCCATAGATGATGCACTGGGATCATTTTGAACAGGTGGATTGGGAGTGTTCAAAGAAGGATTTAGTGTTGGTAATTCCCCCTCGACTTGACCTGCATTTTCTTGGTTTGATTGTGAAGTTTCTGCATCGGAGGTTCCTGTAGGAATTGTAGAAGATGTTAGAAATTCAGAACTATAAGCGGTTTTGGGTTGTTCAAAAAGTAAATCAAGATCAATTTCTATGTCCGTAGAAGGCATTTGTTGAATTGGATTTTGAAAAATATTATCGATCATTTTAGAACCAAAATGTTTACGATCCAATTTCCTGACATAAAATTCATCGAAATGAATATCGGTACTTTCTTCAATTACTCTAGTACGTTTATTTAGTACTCGATAAGCAGCTGAGGTAAAAGAGTAACCAAGGAAAATTCCTTCGTCTAATCTTGATTCAAATTTTGAAAGGTGATCTTTGTTATTCTTTATGAAGCATCGACAACCAAAAATATGAAAGAATTTGATGTTTGGTTTTCGGTTGTTAATGACTTCATATGGTGTTTTATGAAGTTGTTTATGGATTAAAGAACGATTTTGAGTGTAGCAAGCTGTGGCTATTGCTTCTGCCCAGAAGTATTGTGGCAGATCAACAAAGATGAGCATTGATCTTGCAGCTTCGCACAGAGTTCGGTTCTTTCTTTCAACAACGCCGTTTTGTTGAGGAGTGTAAGGGGCTGAGAAGTTGTGTTCGATGCCTTTGTTTTTGAGAAATGAGTCTAGAGTTATGTTTTTGAACTCTAAACCATTATCACTTCGGATTCTTCGAACTGGTCGTTTGAGCTTTAATTCAATCTGTTTGATGAAGTTGATCATTTCTTCTGGTGCTTCTGATTTCAGCCTTAAAAAGAAAACCCAAGTAAAGCGTGAGTAATCATCAATAATAACAAGGATGTATTTCTTCCCTTTTATGCTTTGGGTTTTTGCAGGGCCGCAAAGATCAATGTGCAGTAATTCTAGTGGTTCGGATACACTAGATTCAGAAATGCTTTTATGAGAGGATTTGGACAGTTTTCCTCCTTCACAAGCTACACAAAGAGTTTCATTATCAAGTTTCAGAAGCGGCAGTCCGCGAACAAGATCATTTGCAATCAACTTGTTGATGTAGCCGAAGTTGAGATGGGAAAGACGACGATGCCACAACCAGCTAATATCAGCTGAAGCTTTGGATAAGAGACAGATGTCTGGTTTTCCATAGATAAGGTCCATATCTAGTGGATACATGTTGCCTAGACGATCAGAATTGACTAGAATGGCTTTGGTCTTGGCATCCTTGATTATGCTTCGCTGTTTGGTGAAAAGAACTTCATGATTGTTATCACAAAGTTGTGATACGCTGATTAGGTTGTGTTTCAGGCCGTCAACGTAGGCTACTTTCTTGATGGTGAAGTGACCATTTGTTATGTTTCCATAACCTTTGATTCTTGCAGTCATGTTATTTCCAAAAGTCACATCTTGTTTGGATTCTGTTGGTTTGAAGTCTCGTAGAAAGCTTTGGTTTCCTGTCATATGCTTGGAGCAGCCACTATCGATATACCATGTGCCATCCTTGGGCTCTCCAGCACAAAATGCCTGCAATTAGACAGAAATTTTAGGTACCCAAACCATGGTGGGTCCTGATTTGTTAATGGTTTTTGATAATTTGGAATCATTGTAGTATTTGTTGATTGGACGGAATGGTTGCGGTTTAAGTTGATTTATTAGGTTTTCCCAAAGTGAGATTTGTTTTTGAAAACCTGTCATTTGAAATGATTTCTGATTTTGTGAAAAGTATCCTATATGTGAAGATCTGTTTGATAACCTTTCTTTGTATCTGGGATCTGAATGGTTTTGGAAAACACTTTGATGATGGAATGGAATTTGGTGAAATGATGGTTTCTGAAAGTTCCTTGAGAGATTAAAATTTATCTCTTGAAAGCGATTTTGAATTGGTTTTTGAAACGGTTTTTGTTTTGGATTAAAGTTCTGTTTTTGTGGCACAGCGCTTGGTTTCAAAGGTTTTTCTTTGAAAACAATGGGCCTGCTTTGTTCTTTTGGTTTACAGACAGCTTGAATGGTTTGTTTATTTGTCTGTTGTTTCTTCGAATACTTTTGTCCCAGATTATTCTTTCCAATAAAGGTTGAGTTTAAAGAGGGAAAGACAGTTGGAGCAGAAGTACTACCATTTTGATGATCAGAATTTTCTCCATTTAAGAAATTTTCAAGTTTGATTGTGCCATCATTCATTGTTAGTTTAGTAGATCTCAATTGATGAGTTACTGAACTAGCAGAGTCTGATTCAGATTTTAAGACTCTTTTGAAAGACTTTTTGGAAACAGTGAAAGCAGTATCATCTGGGCTACAGTTGATAACTGTTTCGTCATCTGAATCATCCTCATTAGCAGATAAGAAAAAATCTGGTAGAGGTGATTTAGAGTTTTCACAAATTGTTCCATTTTTCTTTTCAGTCTCTTCATTTTCAAAAGATTCTCTTCCAATTCCCGGTTTATAATTCGTATCAATTTTGCCAGTTCCTAAGTTATTTGCTTTAGTGAAAACATCATCACTCAATTTTCTGGCAATATTGATAGAATCCAGTTTTCCTTGAAATCTTTGATTTTCGGATTCAAGAAATTTGATTTTCTTTGAAGAATCATCTAGTTTTAGAATTAAACTAGTGTTGTTGTCAGTTAAATCTTGAATTTTTTGTTTTAACTGAAAGACTTCCTTTTCTAAGGTATCTTTTATTTCAGATGAAATAACAGATTGATTTTTTATTTCTAAGTCCCTTTTTTGTTTTAGAGCTTCATTTAATTGTTCTAGGATGTGATTATTTTCTTCAGATTTTCGTTCAATGTCTCTTTCAAGTTTGTCTCTAGTCCTTGTGGATTCTCCAAATCTGAGTTGCAAGGTTTGTAATTCAGATTTGTAGATATCAGATTTAACTATTGTGTCATGATACAGTCTGAGATCAGCTTTTAGACTGTTCTCAATCTTAGTCATGTGGGACTCAAATGGTGTTCTTGAAAGACCGAGATCTGAGATCATAGACCATACCTGATCGATGACATATGGAGCTCTTGTGGTTGGTTCATTGTCAGCCATGAAGCAGAAGTTTGACTGAGCTGGTTCAGTGTCGGTTTCATCATCAGAAGTTGGCCAGTATTCCACGCTAGGTTCGTGGAATGCCATCAAAGCTTTTTGCTTTGCTTTCTGTTCTTGTTTCTTCAGCTCTTCGGCTTTTTGTGCATAGTAGGCGGAGTCTTTGACTTTGACTTTGGCTCGACAATCTCGGGCATAATGATTTAGTCCTTTGCATTTGTGACAAATGATTACGTCGTCATCATCATCGTTATTGTCAGCCTTTTGGCTCTTAACAGGTGGTCTTTCAGATGTTTGAGTTTGTTTCTGTTGAGATTGTTGTGAATGATTTTTCTGAAATCCAGAACTTTGGTTATTATAAGAGTTGTGATTATTTTGAAAACCGCGATTCTGAAAGTTTTGTCCAAAAGTGGATCTTTGTTGAAAATTTGGTCTGAAGTTTGATTGATTATGATGTGGCAAAAATCTTTCGAGATTAGTGTTTGCTACCAAAGCGCACAATTGTTGGTAATCAGCTTCATTATTTGGATCAGACAAGTCACAAGAATTACTTGAAAAAGCTTGGTTTTGATCAATTTGACTTTGATCATGAAAATGTGTTTGGTTTTGAGAGGATGTTGACAACAAAGCAAGTGGTCCTCCAAAAGAAGTTGACGTTGGTGGGTCAATCGAGGATTCATACGATTGTAATTCTCCGTACAGATTGTACAAAGATTCAGTATGAATTGCCGGATTTCCCTGAATGATTAGTTTGACCATTTTCCAGCTTTCATAAAGGTTGTTTAAAAATTTGAGGTTTATCTCATGCTGTGACTTTTTGATGCCCAGATTATTCATTTTGATGGTAATGAGATTGAATCTGTCATGAGCATCATGGATGGTCTCATGTGAAAACATTTTGAAGTTGTCAAATTCGTTTAAAACAGATGTTTTCTTGTTTCCAATGATTCTCTCATTTCCTTCAAAACGATTTTTCAAAGTTTGCCAAATTTGGTTTGCAGTTAAAAGGATTATATCATTCATTTGGCTTAGAATACTGTGGGGTATTCCAGAAACAAGCTCCTTTTTGGCTTGAAGTTCAAGTTTCTTCCTTTCATTCAGTATATCCAGGTTACTTGTAAGAGAGGTCATGTTATCTGGTAGAGATCCGTCTACACATTTCCACACGTCTTCACTTATAGAGTTGAGATGAAGATTCATACGACCTACCCATGATTTATATTCTTCGGGAATAAGAATGGGTGCTCGAGTACCTGAACCTATACTGTTAGCAATAGATACAGAATTTATGTTTGAGTAGTTTGCGGAAGACATTTTTTTTTGTTAACGAAAATGTGATGTTAAAAGGAAATTTTTAAAGAAAACTAATTGGTGGTTTATAAAAACGCTACACAAAAGTTTTCGACAAAAATTTTCAAAATAAATCACACAAGTAATTTTTAAATGTTTTTTTTTAATATATTTAATTTTTTTGTTGAACAAGTGATATTAAGATGAAATTTTTAAAGGAAACTTATTGGTGGTTTATAAAAACGCTACACAAAAGTTCACGACAAAAATTTCAGATTAAATCACACGAGCTCTGATACCAATTGTTGAAAATACGATAACTGATCTCCACGAACAAGGTTTTTAAGCCTATTACCGTGTGACAGATATGTATTTTATCTATAATATGCGGAATAAATAAGAGTTGCGGAATAAAGTAAAATGGTAAATCTAAACTAGACAGTATTTAAATAGACATAAAGCGGTAAATAAAGTAAAAGTTAGAAGTTAGAGGTTAGATGTAATAAACGCCATTATCAACGATAACATGTTTTTACAATAAATAAAAAGGTTAAAAGTTAGAAGTTAGAAGTTAGAAGTTAAAGGTTAGATGTAATAAACGCCATTATCAACGATAACGTGTTTTTACAATAAGTAAAAAGGTTAGAAGTTAGAAGTTAGATGTCTCGGTTAAATACAGTCCACATATGTTTTGGTTGTCACGGTTCAATTCGGATGTATTTGAGATTTGGTACAGTTGATTTATAACAGTTTAAATAAATCAATAACGACACGGATAATTTTAAAAGAACTTATCGGTAGCTGCGGAAGATAGCGTTTTTCTTGATATGTCGATTTCTTGTTATTCACGGTAAGATGAGGTTTTGGTGATTTTTGGTGTCGGGTAGAGGTTGTTTAGAGGTTTGGAGTTTGGTGTCGGGTAGAGGTTGTTTGGAGGTTTGAGGTTTGGTGTCGGGTGGAGGTTTTGTTTCTTACGGTTTTGCGGTTTGATCCTCGTTGCCAAATGCAGAAATATCAGAATTTTGAGCTGTTTGGTCGTGGATTAGAGAGTATGGAGCTTGGATAATATGTGTGTGTTGTGTGTAAGTAGTCCTTGGAATGGCAAGAGGTGAGCTTCAATTTATACTGCTGAACTACAGCCATCGCGTCGCGATCAGGTGGTCCGTCGCGTCGCGAGGGTGCGGCTGTCGAGTGCTTTTGGTCGGCCACTGGTTAGTGCGTTGGGTTGGTAGTCTCGCGATTTGAAAGTTGGTGGTGTCGCGTTGGAGGTCTTTGCGTCGCGACCACCATCTCCGTCGCGTCGCGATCGCTGTGGAGTTTTGATCTTCTGCTTTGCTTCTTCTTCATGTCGCGACCACAGTGTCTGTTGCGTCGTGATTGCTGTAGCAGTGTGATATTTTGTATTTTGCTCTTTGGTTTGTAGCGTTACTTCCTCAGGTTTGGATGTTTTCTTAAAGTTTCTCGGGTCTTGATTTATTCCTGTTTTTGATCTCGAATTTACGCAATCTGAAATAAACTGATAATATTTGTTAGATAATAACAGTTCATCTTATTTCAGTGATTTTCACATACAAAAATATATTTTTCAACAAAGCTCTTTGACTCCAAGATTTCGTTTCAGCAACTTCTCAAGTGGTATTTTCATGTTTTGGATTTTATTTGTAATTAATTAGTTTGGATTAAGCTTTGTTTTGTATCTTTGGGAGTGACAACCATTGATATTAAGCTTTGGCTTCTGTTTTAGTTTCAATTAGTTACTGTTTTGATGTTTGGATTCGGATTTGGTGAATGAAAATCATTTGGTTACATTTAATATTGGTATTTCGGTGTTTTGGATGTTTGATTGTGTTTTGATTGTGTGTGGATCTTGCTTTGGCCTTGTTGGGACTGTTTTCCATTGCTGAAATCAGTAGCTAATTAGGTTAGTTTTTAGGCATTAAACATTGGCTAGTAGCTGTTCAGTCAGAACCCTAGTTATTAGTTAGGTTATGCTTTGTTTGGTTTGGATGCATTTGTTTGCTTCTGATTCAGAGATGCACTTCTGAATTCAGAAAGTGACTAGGTTATTTTGAGTTGAGTTAGCTTATGCTTGACTTTGTTTGACTATTGTTTTTGGGTAGTTAAGAACTTAGAAACCAGGTCCTCCGACTGTAGCGTGACACTACTAGTTGGTAATCTGTCATCTGGTCTAACCACGAAGCTCCTGCGGATCGACCCTGACTACCACTGTACTAGTGTGTGTTACGTTTTTCTTTATTTTTGACCGCACGACGACCTAGGCGTGTCAAATTTTGGCGCCGTTGCCGGGGAGCTGTGAGCTTAGATTAGGTGATTTGTAGGATTGAGTTTCTGATTTTTGATGTTTGAATTTAGTTCTTTGATGATTCTTGGTATGTGTGCGTCTTCATAATGGGCGATTACATATATCCGGATCAGTACTTTGAGTGTTATGAAAATCCGGCCGACACCTATTACGAGGATGATTACTACAATGGATCATTCGATGACAATGGATGGCGGACCGAGGAGTCATCTCAGCCTGAAAATTCTGAAACTTGGGCCCAACTTTGGGTACTCATGTATACCAACTACCACGAGCAGAAGGACCAGGCTGAAGCTCTTGAAAAAGTGCAAGCTTCTTTAGATAGGTTAGAGGAACATTAGAAATGTTCACCACCTTCGCCAGAACCGGAGGTGAGTGATTTTTATACCAATGATAATGTGTGTGAACCTACATCACCTGAACATGTGATGGAAGGGCATACACCTTGGGAAAGTCAAGAGACCATTGAGATGGTCGAAATGGTTGTTGAGGAAGAGGTTGTAGGTGACAATGCTACTTCTGACTCAGCAACCTTTGATGTTTTTGATGGTTTTGAGAATGTTGATAATGTTGAGCTGGTAATGAGTGAATCTGTACCATCATCAGACAATTTGGTTGATGAGGATGTTGTGGAGGGGACTGTAAGTGACAGTACAGATCCCAGCCCAACAATTCCCGAATTTGTTGAAATTGTTGATGTTTTTGAGGAAGGGGGTGTAGATGACAATATTACCCCCGAACCTATGATTTTTGAAAATTTTGAGAAATTTGAAAGCAAGGATCTGGTGATGGGCGACCTTGTACCACCATCAGATCAAACCAGTCACCCACTCTTGGTACCGATCCACCTGTTGGACGATGATCAAGAAATTGATACTGACGAATTGATATTTGAAAACAATAAACATGATTTTATCACCACTCATGATCCATTCATGAATGGAAAATTAGATGTGATCAATACCATCGATGAGGAGATATGGAAGCATCCCGATATGTTGCCTTCCGATCCCATTCGATTGGAAAATTTTTATTGGTACTGCAAGCCAAAATTGCAACCTGAAGATAGCATGCGAGACACTAGCAAACGGGGTATGAAACAACTACTGGAAGAGGCACTGGGCGCGCTTCATGTCAAGCCTTTGACCTTGAAGAGATGCAGAAGGAAGGACCGAGCTTGGAGGTTCAAAGCTACCTCCAAGCACTCACGGGAATTAATCAACAAACAGCGACCGGGCAGCAGCAGAATGACCGGCAAGCCATTCGACCCAGGAAAGTTTGAGGAACGGTGGGTCAGCGAAGGGATGGTGGAAGTAGAAATGCAGCAGAAACAAATGGCGTACGATCCACCGTAGCTGTAGTGGGAGTAATACGCCTGGCTGAAGACGTTAAACTTAGCGCTTGTTGGGAGGCAACCCATCGTGTCATAAGTTAGGATCTATATTTCTTTGAATTAATTAGGAAAATACATCAATCTTTGCAGGTATTCGTGGTCTAAAATAAGTGTGGGGTCATGTGAGAAGTTTTGAAATTTTTTTGAAGACCGCGCCTCGGGTTTTTGAATTACGCGACGCGGGGTCGTAAACCAACCCGATGCGCAGGGGTTGATTTGGTGACACGCGCGACGCGCAAAGGGAAAATGCGCGACGCGGTAAACGATCAGACGGTTTTCTCCTATATTAAGGTAAGCCGCGGCTCAACTAGCCCTCACACGACTCGGAGCTCTGATCGACAAATTTCTCTCGTACTTTTTCTTGCTCATTTCGTTTCTACTACCAAGGTACGCTATTCTAACTACGTATTACTCGTTAAAACTAGTGATTAGGTAGTTAATTTTAGCGATTTGCCCAAAATAGTTCAAAACTTAGAATCGCCAATGCTAACTCATAGGGTGTTTGTTTTGCCAAATAGAGACCCTAGATGAGTTTGTCGGCACTTAGGCTACCGTGTGGTATGATTGGATCGAGTTTTAGCAGGTTAAATCGCGAGTTTAGATCGGGGTTTTGAAACAGCCGTACGCCGCGCCGCGCCCTTGCTCCTGGGCCGCGCCGCGGTGCGGTGGGGAAGAAAAAGGGACTAATATTTGCAATTTTTTTTGTTTTGTGGCTTTGTGTCTTTTTGCAGATGATGCTCAGATTAGAGCACGCTTTCCTCCAGTTCCCCGAGGGACTGGCTAGCTCCGCGGAGTACATTTCACGGAGGGACGCGTTGACTAGTCGCCGGGTTCTCGAGGCGATGGTCATTGACAGGGATATACTGAGGGATGCGGGACTATAGGACGCGATCGAGCCATTCTTACATCGCACTTGGACTCACGAGGATGCTTCATTTACTTGCCGTGGCTGGGATAGGATCATGGCCATGGACGCGGACGTGGTCTATACCGAGCTACTATTGGAGTTTCTCTCCACGATCCATTTCGCTCCTCGGGCATCGGACCCACGTTCCAGTATTATACGATTTCGACTGGGAGGTGCACAGAGGGAGTGCAACCTCCGGGAGTTCGGGAGGAGAGTTGGGCTATACACTCCAGCGGACCTCCAGCATCGCAATTTCACGCAGTTCTTCGGGGCGTGTATCCAGGGGCAGCCAGACAGGGATGCCAATATGGCGGTTTGGGCACCACTGTCCAACGTTATGTACGAGGCAGGGACCTATAGGGAGAGCCACCTCCGCGACCCACTTCACCGCCTCATGCACCGTATCGTCTCCACCTCCATCATGCAGCGGGAGAGGGGCGAGAAGGTGTCTGGGGAGGACATGACATTCTTTTGGGCTCTCCTCGATCCGTCCCGATTCCTCCATCTCCCCTTCGCCCTCGTAGTTGCCCTCTCCACTCACTCGACGGGAGCCTCCACTAGCAGTCCATTGGCCCGGGGGTATTTCATTACCCTCCTGGCCCGTTCATATGGGATTCTTACTGCCCCCGTGGCTGCCTCCTTGACCGCTCTACCTCCATCTCGCACTACGACACGCACTTTGGAGAGGATGCGGCTCATTGAGCAGCAGCGCCCGGGGAAGTTCATTCGAGCACCTACCGAGCCTCCCCAGGCACCCCAGCCCACGTATGCCCAGCCAGGCAGGAGACGCCGAAGGCCAGAGCCAGCACCAGCAACCCCGGCAGAGCCACAGCCGCAGGAGGATTCAACGGCCATGCACCGACTTGAGGCTAGAGTCACGAGGATCGAGGACCAGCTCGAGTGGATCGGGGAGGTACTTCTACAGATTGCATCAACGCAGGGTCAACACCCCCGACCATTCCCAGCTAGGCCCCACGATTACGAGGCTGGACCCTCCAGGGCACCGGGTAGTGATTGATGTACTTATTCTTTCTTTCTTTCTTTTTATATTTTTTGGGATATATGTACAAAACTTATGACACCTTTATTTGTATATTATGTTCATATTTTATTTTGTTATGTTTGCTTTTAATTTGTTTGTTGAGTTATGCATGATATATCAAATGGGAAGGAGTTGTCTCAGACAAGTGTGGGGTCACCGTTCCCCCTCCACTTGTCTCGACCACTGACGTGTTCACTGTAGCGCTACAACTCCGGAATACGAAATCAGGGATCCGTTTGTTCGCAATTATACATGTGATACTGAGCACCAAGCAATCTATCGTCCAAAAGGGGTAACTCTTTCTCCCTTGTTTTGAAATAATTTTTGTACAACGGGGACGTTGTACGGTTTTAAGTGTGGGGTGTGGACGGTCGAAAGAGAAATTTTTTTGAAATTGTTGCAGAAATGATCAATTTTCAAATTTTTAGCAATAATTTTCAAAATTTTTGATAAATTGCAATTTTGAAATGAATGGTTTGTGATTGTGATAACACTAGTATTTTTCAAGAAATACTGTTTATTTGTGATCATGCTATTAATTAGTCAAATAAGTTAAGTTTTACGAGTTTAGAAGATTGAGCTGTTTTAGGATTGGAATTTAGGAAGGAAAAGTCAATCTGTGGCCTTTGTTGTTCGAGCCGGTAAGTCTAAAATGGGTGGGGCTTATGCACCTTACCACCTAAGATCGTCTGGTCTGGGATGGTATTTCTGAAAGGTCGTTACACGGACAACATCGAAAGTCATGGACAATTCCTTAATGGCCTTTAGAATCTGAATGAGTAAGTACACTTCATTGTGGACAGAAAGTTTGTAATCAAGGGTTCTCTAGAAAGCCATGAATTCCAAAGAACAATTCAATTATGTTTTCGCGAACTATTCCACTCTAACTCAAAGAACAATAAACTTTGAAACTGAACACAGTCAAAAATTGTTTGATTCTTTATTATAATTTGTTAAAAACTCTCTTGCTTAGGGACAAGCAAGGCACAAGTATGGGGTGTTTGACAACGCCTAGTGATATCAAGTATTTTAGGCGTTGTTGAGCCCTGTTCTTGATGAAATTATATCAGATATATCTTGGTATTCTCACTTTTCGTGCCAGGACTTGTTTGGAGAAAAAGAATGGAAACAGGGACTAAAAGCGTGCAAAAGGAAGAAGTTTGGAAAAGAATGAAAAATCAAGGAAAAACGTACGCGCGCCGCGGATATATGATACGCGCGACACGGACTTAAGGCGGTGGAACACATTCAAATGCCGAAGAAACGGGAAAAGATTAGTACGCGCGCCGCGGATTCTTCATTTGCGCGTCGCGGCTGCGGGAAATTTGTAACTATAAATAGAGGCATTTCCAGCCGAAAACCAGAGCAAAGACTGGGTGTAAAATTGACCTTGAAGCTCTTTGACTCCAAGATTTCGTTTCAGCAACTTCTCATGTGGTATTTTCATGTTTTGGATTTTATTTGTAATTAATTAGTTTGGATTAAGCTTTGTTTTGTATCTTAGGGAGTGACAACCATTGATATTAAGCTTTGGCTTCTGTTTTAGTTTTAATTAGTTACTGTTTTGATGTTTGGATTCGGATTTGGTGAATGAAAATCATTTGGTTACATTTAATATTGGTATTTCGGTGTTTTGGATGTTTGATTGTGTTTTGATTGTGTGTGGATCTTGCTTCGACCTTGTTGGGACTGTTTTCCATTGCTGAAATCAGTAGCTAATTAGGTTAGTTTTTAGGCATTAAACATTGGCTAGTAGCTGTTCAGTCAGAACCCTAGTTATTAGTTAGGTTATGCTTTGTTTGGTTTGGATGCCTTTGTTTGCTTCTGATTCAGAGATGCACTTCTGAATTCAGAAAGTGACTAGGTTATTTTGAGTTGAGTTAGCTTATGCTTGACTTTGTTTGACTATTGTTTTTGGGTAGTTAAGAACTTAGAAACCAGGTCCTCCGACTGTAGCGTGACACTACTAGTTGGTAATCTATCATCTGGTCTAACCACGAAGCTCCTGCGGATCGACCCTGACTACCACTGTACTAGTGTGTGTTAGGTTTTTCTTTATTTTTGACCGCACGACGACCTAGACGTGTCAGGTACCGAAATTCTCATCATCTTTCGGTATGTCATCACTGGTATCGAAATTCTCATATCTTTCTGTATCTCATCACCGCTATCGAAATTCTCATCACCTTGTCTTTCTTCATCTCCATCTTTAGGCTTATCATTGTCATCATCATTCTGATCATCACCATCATCATCGTCGTCATTATCATCATCATCATCATCTCGAACATTCACTTCTAGAGCCACCTTTCCCCCTCCTATGGCCTGTTCAGAAGAAAAGGTCACAGGTAGGTGCGAGTTGATTTCGTTCAACTTTTCGTGAAGCTTGTCAGCAATCGATTTAAGCTCAATTAATATAGATTCAGTTGTCTTGTTGGAAAGCGATTGAAGATTATAGATTGCTTCTCCCATTCTGACCGCTGCCAAATTTAGATTATGAACTGGTCCCGGAACAGAGTTGGAAATGTTTCGGAGAGTGGCAGTCAATAATCGTAGAAGAAGAATGTTGTTGTCACGAAGAGGTTGATTTTCGGAGAATATGTCATCAATATACTGTTGGACATCATCAAAAAGATTGTTGACTTTATCAGTCATTGAATTGTTGAAGGTTGTCAATTCCGAATGGACCTTCAGAGCTACTTTCATGGTTGTGGTGGTCTGGTGGATCGAATCCTCGGTATATTTGTGCCGTTTAGCATCTAGCTCCTCAAGGCCCTCTGAAATGGTCTTCTTAGCAGAAGAATCAAGTGACATTTCTTTCTTTTCCAACACTTCAACTTTCCTTCTCAACTTGACAAGTTCTTTCAAAATTTCTTCATTAGACTGGGAAGCCTTGATGTCTGTAACCAAAGAGATAAGGGAATCAAGCTTTTTATTCAACCCATCATCTTCGGGCTTTGGCCCTGAAGATTTTGGAGATGGTGGAATGTTGGTGTCATCGTTTCACTCAGAAGTTGAACTGGATTCTCCAATATCAATATCCAGAATTTTGGTGAACAAGGGACGATTCACCCCTGATCATCACCGAAATCAGGAATGGTTATAGAAGCAGTTTCTGAAAAGATGATGTTTTTGCCGGATTCTGCTTGGAGAGATTGTTCTTGGCGAGGAGGTGATTGAAGTGGATTTTCGGCTGTAAATTTCGGTGGGGAGGGAGGCTTTAAAATTTTCGGTCTATTCTTCTCATTTTCTCGGGCCAAGAACACATCGTATGTAAGTGGTACGATGTGTTTGGCAACATTTTCCCAACTTTTCTTGTTCTCGTCAAACTCGTAGCCGGAGTCATCGAGCATCTTGGAAAGTTCAAATGCAATAAACTTATTAATGGAATTAATCTCGGTTTGTAGCTTGGCCCTCTGCTTCTTAAGTTCCAACTTGTCTTCATCTTTCTCTTCACCCAAAGATCGCAATATCATGGCATTGGTGTGTCGGACACTAAAACGTTGTTGCATCGTGGAGATCATCCGTTTTTGGTCACCCACGACATTCTTAAATTTCATCTCGGTAAAGGATCCAGGAACCGGTAATTTTTCTGATTGTGCCTCTTTATTCTTTTGGGCATCTTTTAGTTTTTTAGCCTCTTTCTGTTTTTGCGCTTCTTTTAATTTTTGTAGTCTGTTCTGTTTTTCGGCTTCTGTATCAGAGTCATCAAGTTCCCATGAAGTAAGGGTCTGAAATCAATTAAAAACATTAGAAAGTATGCCGAATATAACACAGTATCTCTTGAAAAATACTAGTGCTATCACAATCACAAACCATTCATTTCAAAATTACAACTTAGCAAAAAATTTGAAAAAGTTGCTAAAAATTTGAAAATTGGTTATTTTCTCCAAAAATTTCAAAAAACTACTCTTTCGACCGTCCACACCCCACACTTAAAACCGTACAACGTCCCCGTTGTACAGAAAATATTTAGAACAAGGGAGAAAGAGTTACCCCTTTAGACGGTGGACTGCTTGGTTGGTACTCGGTATCACATGTACAAATTCGAACAAAACAGAATTCTTGATTTCCGCATTCTGGAGTTGTGGCGCAACAATGAACACGCCGGTGGTCAAGACAAGTGGAGGGGGTACGGTGACCCCACACTTGTGTGAGACAACTCCTTCCCAATTGACATAACATGCATGACTCAACAAAACATTAAAAGCAAACATAACAAATATAAAATATAATCAGACAAAATATAAAGGTGTGTCATAGATTCAGTACATATATCCTAAAAATAAAAGAAAAAGAAAAAGACATCAACTGCCACCTGGTGGCCTAGAGGATCCAGCCTCGTGATCGTGGGCTCTGGCTGGGAATGGTCGGGGGCGCTGACCCTGCGCTGATGCGATCTGTAAAAGTACCTCCCCGATCCACTCAAGCTGGTCCTCAATCCTCGTGACTCTGACCTCCAGTCGGTGGATGGCCGCTGAGTCCTCCTGTGGCTGTGGCTCTGCTGGCGCTGGCTCTGGTACGGGTGCTCTTCGGCGTCTCCTGCCAGGCTGAGCGTATGCCGGCTGGGGGTCCTGGGGTGGCTCTGTCGGTGCCCGGATGAACTGTCCCTGGCGCTGCTGCTCGATCAGCCCCATCTTCTCCAGAGCTTGCGCAGTAGTGCGAGATGGAGGTAAAGCGGTCAAGGTGGCAACAGTCCTGGCAGTAAGGATCCGGTATGATCGGGCCAGGCGGGTGATGAAGTATCCCCGGCCCAGAGGACTTCTGGTGGAGGCACCCGTCGCACGGGTGGATAGGGCGACTGCTAAGGCGAAGGGAAGGTGGATGAACCTGGAGGGGTCGAGGAGAACCCAGAGAAACGTCATGTTCTCCCCAGACACATTCTCGCCCCCCTCCCGCTACATGATGGAGGTGGAGACGATGCGGTGCATGAGGCGGTGGAGTGGGTCGCGGAGGTGGCTCTCCCGGGAGGTCCCTGCCTCATAAATAACGTTGGACAACGGTGCCCAAACCTCCATGTTGGCAGCCCGCTCCGGCTGCCCCTGAATACATGCCTCGAAGAACTGGGGAAAATGGCGGTGCTGGAAATCCGCCTCCACGTATATCCCCGTGCGTCTGGCGAACTCCCGAAGGCTGCACTCCTGGTGCACGCCTCCCAACCTAAATCGGATCAACCTCACCCGCGGGTCCGTCGCCCTCGGCGCGTACTCAATGGTGGAAAGTAACTCCAGGAGGAGCTTCGTATATACGACATCCTCGTCGGTGGCCATGATCATGTCCCAGCCCCGACATATGAAGGATTCATCCCCCTGGGTCCAGGTGCGATGTAGAAACGGCTCTATCTCGCACCATAACCCGGCCTCCCCTAGGATGGCCCTGTCAATAACGGTCGCCTCAAGAACCCGGCGACTCGTCAAGGCGTCTCTCCACGATCTGTACTCAGTAGCGGCCCCTGGCCCCTCTGGAAACTGGAGGAAGTCGTGGTTTAGTCTGAACATGATCTGCACAAACGAAATTTTTTTTTCAAATTACGTCCTTCATCTTCTCCACCGCACCGCGGCGCGGCCCAAGAGTAAGGGCGCGGCGCGCGGCTGTTTCCAAAAACCAACCCCAAATCGAATTTTAACCTGTTTAAACTCAATCCAAATACACCAGACGGCAGCCTAAGTGCCGACTAACTCATCTAGGGTATCTATTTGGCGAAACAAACACCCTATGAGTCAGCATTGGCTATTTCTAAGTTTTGAACTTTTTGAACAAATCACTCAAATTAACTACCTAATCACTAGTTTAAGCGAGTAATAGCTAGTTAGAATGACATACCGTAATAGTGGCAAGGAATTGAGCAAGAAAAAACGCGAGAATTTTTGGTGATCAGAGCTCCGAGTCGTGGTGTGTGTGAATAGTGTCACGGCTTACCTTAATATAGGAGAAAACGGACCGATCGATTCCCGCGTCGCGCAATTGCAAGACCTGCGGCGCGCGTGTCACCAAAACATCCCCTGCGCATCGGATTGGTTTACGACCCTGCGTCGCGTAAGTAAGAAAACCGCGGCGCGGTCATTAAAATTTCAAATCTCTTCACACGACCCCACACTTGCTTTGGACCACTGGTACCTGCAATTAATGATAATATTTTTCCTAATTATTTCTAAGAAGTACAGAACCTAACCTATGATACAATAGGTTGCCTCCCAACAATCGCTAAGTTTAACGTCTTCAGCCAGACATAGAACTCCTCCTTCTATTCTTCCTCTGTTGGAACTTCTGATGGCTTCTGCTTAAACCCAGGTATGAAATTATGGGCCATCATCGACATTAGGGATGTGAGCTGAGTCATTCTATCGCTCACTCCACTAATCCATTGCTGTTGCGATTCCAGAAGCTTAAAAACTTTTGCTTCCCTTTCTCTTGATTCTTTCTCATATTGTTGGTGTCTCGCTTCTAGCATCTCTATCATATCCAGCAACTGCTCCTTATCAATAGTGGCCAACGGGTGGTTCCTTGTTTCCTTCAAAATCTCTTCCTTTCCTCCTTCCCCGGTTCGCGTCCAGATTTTTTCTTTGCTCCTGATCCCTGGCTCCATTAACACACTTTTGTCCAGTTGTTTGCCATCATTTTCTGACGGTAAAGATACAGGATTTCCGAACACATTCAGCCGTCTCTTTCGCGTCCCAAAGGAGATGTCCACATCCCCCGTCTTGCAGTCAATTACCGCGCCAGCCGTAGCTAAAAATGAGCGTCCTAAAATGAGCGCAGGCGCGTCGTCCAAGCTTTCATACTCCATGACTAAGAAGTCTACAGGATAGAAGAAATCTCCAACCTTGACTATGACATTAGTCAATTTCCCCCGGGATACCTTTGTTGACTGGTCAGCCAGCTGTACTACAACTTGTGCTGGCTATATTTCTTCATTCTTGTACTTATCATACAAGTATCCTGGCAACACATTTACACTTGCTCCCAAGTCCAGCAAGGTGTTCCGAATGACCACATCTCCTACAGTAGTAGTGATCAGTGGCGATCCAGGATCCCTCTCCTTTTTGGGCAGTGTTCCCAACAGTGCCTCACTGGCTTTAATCGTCAATCTAACGGTGTCTGGTGTGGGAATCTAACTTTTTTCATTTCTTTCACACATCTCCTGAAGGATTCTTGTATCCTCAGGAGCATCCTTAAGTTCATCCCACAGCGGTTGGTTTATCAAAGGCCCTCTTGGTTTGGGTGCTTCTTGTTTCTTCTTCCCTTTCTTATCTTTCTTCTTTTGCTTGATTCCTGCTACTGTCGACTACTCTTCTTCCTGAGCCTCCGTATACTCCTCTGGTTGAGTTCCCTCCTCAACAGGAATTTCTTTTTCCTTAACTTCCTCTTTAATATCCTTAGTCTCCTCCTTCTCCTAGACTGTTTCTCCTTTCTCAGACTCTGCCTTACTTCCTGAATCTAATAAGTCATTTAAAGTAACTTTTCTCCATTCAGCTTCAACAGTATTTACGTGCTATTTCCCGGCTCGCTGATTGTGGGTCGGATTAACCTCCGTAGTACTTGGCAACTTCCCATTGTCCCTTTTTTGCTGATCCTCGGCCATTTGTCCAATTTGCCTTTCCATGTTTGCTATAGCTTTTGCATTGGCCTGGGACTGCTGCTGAGTAGCACTGAACATTTCATACATTTTTGCAATCATCTCTTCTTGAGTTCCTGGGGCATTGTTGACAGCATTGTTGGGCCCCCTATTATTATTGCTGCTACTCCCACTTGCATTTCCATTATTGTTTGCAGACTGGTATGACCTAGGCTGATTAGATGATTGACCTTGGTAAGTATTCTGCCTCTGGTTGTTGAAATTCTGCTGCTGCCCTTGATTATGTGGTTTGTAGGGTCGTCCATTGTTGTACTGGCCTTGACCCTGGCTATGAACTTGGTTTGCCTCCTGAACTTTCGGTCCTCCTTGACCTCCTTGTGATTGACCCTGTGGTCCATTCTGCAGCGTCGACATGAGCCTGTCAAACTTCTTATTCAAGTCACTTATTTCCTTTTTTACTTCTTTCTTCCAATCAGCATCAGCTCCCACTGCTGCTGCTGTGCCTACAGTCTTTCTCGTAGAAAAGTTTGCTTTGGAGCCATTGCTTAACTGCTCCAAGAACTGCCAAGCTTCCTCTGGATCTTGCCACATAAATGTCCCGCTTGACGAGGCATTTATCATAGCCTGATGTGTTTCACTGACTCCTTCAAAGAACAACTTCACTAACTGCCATTTAGGAATCTCATGATGCGGGCAGGATCGTAACAACTCCTTCAACCTATCAAAAGCTTCGTGGAAAGCTTCTCCTGGTTTTTGCTGGAAGTCCTGAATGACCCTCCTGATCTCCGTTGTTTTGCTTGCCGGATAAAATTCTTGTAGGAACTTGGCCTTGAGCTGATCCCATGTGGTAATGCTGTTTGATGGTAAAGACGTAAACCAATATTTGGCTTTGTCTTTAAGAGTGAATGGGAATAACCTAAGCCTAAAGATGTTCCTATTGACATTCCTAGGGGAATTAGCATTGGCAATTGCTATAAATTCATATAAGTGATTGTACGGGTCATCGTGCTTGTACCCTCTAAACTCTGGCAATATCCCTAACAACTGATGCCTTATTTCTACTTGAGATTCAATATTGTCAGGAATATAAATTGGCGACGAATCATCATATTCCCGTGGCTGGAAATGTGATGCAACTGATTGCCTTCTAGGTTGTGCAAAATATAAAGGTTGAGCAGGATTACCGTAAAGATGATCGTTATAGTTCTACTGACCTTGTGGTGGATATTGTGGTGCCCTTTTCAGAGGTCCTCGACCTAGGTTCCTTGGTTGCTGAGGTGCTGGTGGCACCCATCCTTCGTCTTCCTCATCATATCTCTCCTCCTCCTCTGGATACTGGTACTGTGGCTGAGGAGGTTGTTGATATTGTTGTGGTTGAGTAAGTTGAGGTTTGAAAAATACTGGTTGTGGTTGAGAGAATGGTTGAGAGGTTGGTGTCTGCTGTCTAGAAACTAGGGTGCCAACACGGGTCGGCTCTCCCCAAGACATTGCAGAGGCGAATGGATTGGTGGATTGTGGTTGTGATACTGGTGAAAATGGTGGAATCGATGGCGGAGTGCATGATGGTATGGGTGCAGGGGCTGAAACTGCACCACCAGAAGCACTCGTGCTCCCGAACTGAAACTCTGAAACTGGGGGAATAAAAAACATCACCGTTGCCTCACCTGATGGTTCCTGGGAAACACCTACTGTACTACTACTAACCTGACTGAAACTCATGATATTCAAACGCCTACGGGCATGGATTTTGCGTGCAGTTTGCTCAATCTCTGAGTCAAAATGTAATGGGGATAATTGCTCACCCCTGCGGGTACGCATGTACTAATGCAACACGCCCGCAAAAATCAAAAACCAAAAACTAACCAAATGAACTCCAAGAAAATCAAGAAACAAAAAGTTCCTACTAATCACTTAAACTAAGCTCACAGCTCCCCGACAACGGCGCCAAAATTTGACACGCCTAGGTCGTCGTGCGGTCAAAAATAAGAAAAACCTAACACACACACTAGCACAGTGGCAGTCAGGGTCGATCCGCAGGAGCTACGTGGTTAGACTAAATGACAGATTACCAACTATAATGTCACGCTATAGTCAGAGGACTTTTGTTTCCAAACCATTGTCACAAAAACTCATAACCTAGATTGACAATTCTAAAACAAGTATAGACTAAGCTAAGCTTTAACCCAAACCTAGTTACTTTCTGAAATCAGAAGTGCGTCTCTAATTCAGAAGTAAACAAAGGCATTCAACAATCCAAACATAACCCAAATCAAGGTATGAACTGAACCAGTAACTAAGATCCAATGGGACAGTCACTGGCCAAGGTTCAAACCCTAAAAGCTAACCTAGTTGGCTACTGATTTCAGCAAGGGAAACAGTCCCAAATAAGGTCCAAATAACATCCAAACACAATCCAAACAAGCACAATCAAGCATAAGCATCAAAACACCGAAAAACTAAGATTAGTTGTAACCAAATGATTTTCATTAACCAAAACCCAATTCCAGTGGTCCAATACAGTAACCAATGATATGAAACAGAAAACTAAAGTGCTCAAAGTCAGTGGTTGTCACTCCCAAAGACTTTAGCTACAAATGCTACTTACTACAAAAAGGAAATTAAATTATAAAACCTGAAATGCCAAAAGATGGTTGCTGAAAACGAATTCTTGGAGTCAAAGAGCCTCTATGGTCGATTTTTCACCAGGGTTTTTGCTCAGGGTTTCGGCTGTAAATGCCTCTATTTATAGTTGAAATTCCCCGCAGCCGCGCCGCGCATTTAAGTGAACCGCGGCGCGCGTACTTATCTTCTCCCGTTTTCTTCGGCCTTTGAATTTGGTTCACCGCCTTGAATCCGCGTCGCGCGTGCTTGATTCCGCGGCGCGCGTACGTGTTTTCCTGATTTTATCTTCTTTACCAAACTTTCTCCAATTTGTACGCTTTTGGTCCCTGTTTTCATTATTTTCTTCCAAACAAGTACTGGCATGAAAAGTGAGAATACCACGAGATATATGATATAATTTCACTAAGAATAGGGCTCAACAACAACTAAAATATGTAATATCACTAGGCGTTGTTAAGCAACAAATACACACGAAACAACATTGATTTTTTGTTTCTTTGACTTTTAATTCATACAAACAACACAAATACACACATACATATATAAGCTTTTATGACCCACACAACCACACACATACACATACAACTACACAAACAGAAAGGCAAACAAGTACAGACTTTGGAACTGGTAATCTTATTGATGCCATTTATTGTTCCCTAGCTATTTAAAACATTTCTGGTCTATAGAGCATAAACATCTTCTCCCCTATCTAAATTAGAAAACCTAAAAAAGTTTAGCATGTTAATAAGTCAAAATCAGAAAGCCTAAAATCAGAATACCTACAAGTACACACACATGCATATACAGACGAATATCTACACACTTAAAGACACATCTATACTTAAAAATGCACAAAGATACATGACGTCTTCCTTTTTTCATACAAAATGGAAAACAAAAAACTAATTCTGATACTCTAAACCTAAAGGGTGAGAAAGAAACGTATAAGAAGGGGAAAATAAAGGCAAGTTACCTCCATAGCTTCTAGATACAGTGAAAGCAAGATCAACCAATCTCCCAGCCCCACTGATAAATTAGTTGCAGGTTGAACGGAGGAAAAATCAACCAATCTCTCAGCCCCACTGAACCCCTACCACCATCAGTTTCAGCCATTTATCTCATACAAACATAATATTGACAAAACGGATACAAAGGTTGTGTGTTTAGTATTTATTGATATACCCTTCGACCTGCTTAGTCGATTGAAGTATATAATGAACCTGATTCCTCTTGTGGTTGACTAGATCTCTGGAATCACGAGTGTAGCATTAAGAAGCCAGAAAAAAAACAGCATCATAAATCTACAAAAGGCATAATCGCCGACGAGTCCGTGAAGAATTGGCCGACGCATAATAAGGCATCAAATGGACCGGTTGATTTATTAACCTAAAGCCACAAAACAAACCAAACTTGGACACCATCTGCAATATAACTTCTGGATCAAGTAGAGATATCGGACCATGGAACGACGTTTGTGTGCTTCCGCTATTCCATACGCTCCGCCCCTATCACCCTTCATCACGAATTACTCGATCCCCTCCTATAGCCTCCTTCATCTGCAATTATGCAATTGATGGAGCCACAAAAATTGGAGAACCACAATAATTGTGGTGAGGACTGAACTAAGAGAAGATGCAGATTAATTGAATTTTGATTTCGATTTGAGCTTAAAATTTTTGTTGATTCTTTTAAGGTTGAACCGTGAGGTTGATGTAGGCTCTTAAGTAAATAAAACCCTAAATGGGTGAGAGAGGAAAAAAGCGGTATCTTTGAATCTAATTGAAAAAAGAAGAGGGAATAGAAAAGCGAAGTTTCTTTCAAGATGACATACAAAATCGAAAAAGGTTCCCGTGTTTTTTCAATTTGATAAAAGATGTCGTTAATTTATGTTAGACATTTATGTCAGTCATAAATCTTTAAAATTTTACATAAGACGACACAGTTTTTATGACAGACAATTCTATCAGTCATAAAAAATTGTATGTCATTGTTCGCCAGTCATTAAAAGCTATTTTTCTAGTAGTGTTAGTTGATTCTTAGATTGAATGTAAAAACAATTTTTCTTCTCCTCTCTGGCATGGGACCTGGGTGATCAAACATCTTTTCTATTTAAAGTAGGTTTTATCCCATTCTTAGTCAAGTTTTGTCCTTTTCCTTTTTGAAAAGTGTAACACCCGTCTTCTCGACAATTAGTAATAAGGTATATTTACGACGTTATAAGCTATCATTTATTAAATTTTAGTAAATAACTAAGATAATATATATGTAAATCAGTATTTTTCCACAATGATTCACGATATATGTTTTTCGACGTTATTTATATAAGTCATCAATTATGAAAACTTAGTAGGTCGTAAAATAATATGTGTTATATTTGGTAATATTACTATCCGATATTATATTCGAAATTTTATTATATAATAATTTGGTATGACTCATATTTTTATTTTGTTGTGAAATAATATTATATATGTATATATTTATATCATTGATATATATGTAAATTTAATATGTATATATTAGTAAAAAAATTATAAACGATATATGTATATATTTATATCATTGATATATATGTAAACCTAGTATGTATATGTTAGTAAAATTGTTAAGATATAAATCATGTATTGTAATATGAGTATCATACGTGTAATCAAGAAAAGATGCCAAACTTTAATCCACATATATATTGTATGGATAATTCCCATATGGATAATTACTATATCCACACCTAACCAATCAAAAGCAAGGTCATCGTGTCATTTTAGGTGTTAGTCAAATAAATGGTCCATGTAATTGTTCTAGATACGTGTTGCTTTTAACCATAGCGTGTCAATTAATTTTGAATGACTAAGGCACTAAAAAGCAGCTTAAGCTTAAGTATAAATAGAGTCATAGTTTTGCTAAAATTTTTATCACTCAAATCAAATAACACAAAGTTTAGGAAAACAACGTGGATTTCCAAAAGTGTCGGCCTTTAGACAACAACTAAATCTTCAACGTGAGTTTTATGATGCCTTTGCAAACTGAGATATATATGATATATAATATGTTTATATGCCTAATTGTTTATCGCATTATAATTGTCACGTTTATTGCTTTTCGATATTTTATCATGCTTATTGCTTTATATATGTATACACGAGTTGCTGGGTAAATATAAAAAAAAAATGAAAAGGGAACGTAACGACGTTCGCTAATAAATATAATTTTGTACGATTAGTACACGGGAGGCATCCTGTTATTACTAAGTTGATACCGGCAATACATGTCTAGCCCCACTAGTACATTGTATAGAAGTCATGACTCGGATAGCACACATGCTAGCTCGAAGTCTGAAAATGACTTAAATAAATTTACCCACAACTCCGAGATCTCAACGTAATTTTTATATTTCATATTTCATATCATCAATGCATGTGGTATTTTGTACACAAACACATGAATTCACTAAGCCTTTTGGCTTACGCATCTACATATATATCTCAGGACACATTCAGTAGAATAAGATCAGGTACTCGGCACCATAATAATGGGACCAGATGACACTCGGAGACATTACCTGCTGTTATAACTTTTAGTTATTAGTAAAAGTTCTAGCTTGTATTTCCTTATAGCTTCCGTTGTAACTGAAAACCTTGATATATATAAATAAAGTTTAAAGTTTCGTTTGAATAAAGTCTCGTGGTGTCACAAGTTGGTATCAGAGCCTTCCCTAATTGGTTTAAGTCACATTAGGTTAAGAATTAGGTAACCTTAACTTCGTTTGACTCTAAACCATTAGGATGTGCTACGATACTTAGATTTGCCACACCATAGACAAATACTAACAAAAAAAATTTATTTATAGGAACCATGCCGATACAGTATATTGACCTCGACAACATAAACGACCCTATCGAGTTCATATTTCCAGACCTAGGAGGACCACCGGACGACCATCTAATCAGACACCGTGACCACTATGAGGCGTTGCTTAGTGATCTGATTCTGTATCATGATACTTTAGAGACACAAGTCAATTTCACCCAACAGCTGCAACAGGCTTACTCGATAGTCACTCGCCCGTGGTACATGAAAGTGAAGGATATGTTCACATACGTGAAACTTAAAGTATGTGATCTTGTTCGATACGTTCAGTGGGGATATATGAGGTTCCGTCTGGTTTTCGTTTATGCCTTTTTTTTTGGGGATTACCCCGGTTATCCGTTCATTCCGTTTACTGACAGCTATGCTACATGGATAGCTGATAGATATCCTCCGACTTTATATTAGATTAGATCTAGGCCAGGTTTGAATGGGAAACAATAAAATGAGTTATGACTCAGTTAAAGAGGTTTTTGCTGTATTATAGGGGTTTTTGATCAAACTTGGCCATGGTTTGGTAATGTATTTGTAAAGTAGTTGATAGTATTGTCAAACTTACTAACGGATTATAATGAAATAGAAATTTTGGTTGTATATATATACATATTGTTGTTACACGTGCTTTATTTACATGTTTTATAATTGCAATAATTAGAGTTATCTCATCACTATATATAGGAAAATAACAACCATGTCTGCTCAACAACCTGACGCAAATGCCCTTCTTGCCCATATTAACCATGAAACACCAATGCCTGAAAATATAGCCCATGGAAGTACCACTACCCGAGGTAGGGGTAGGAGTAGGGGTAGGAGTAGGGGTAGGGGCATAGGTTCTTCTAGCACTAGAGAAACACACAACCACATTATACAAGAAGCAAACATTGCAGATATAGTGACTAGAACTATTCAGGAAACTGTCCCACAAATGCTACAACAAAATAGAGAAGAAATTCTGAAAGCCGCTGAAGAAAACTCGGCTAGGATACTTAGGGAGGCAGTTGATAACAATATTGATCAGGAAGGTCTCGAACATCTTGATCCCAGACCAGAAAAAGAATGCACTTATAAAGAATTCATGAGTACCATACCTACTGTTTTCTATGTGAAAGGAGGCCCAATAGCCACAATGGATTGGATAAGTAATATAGAAGTTTGTTTTGAAACATGCCAATGCCAGCCACACCTAAAGGTAAGATATGCAACCACTCAACTACAAGAAGCAGCACTACACTCCTGGAATGGAATTAGGATTACTTATGGAATCTCTCAAGCAGTACAGCTCTCGTGGGATAAGTTTAAGGAAATAATAAAAGAAAATTATTTTCCTAGGAGCGAAACTCTAAAACTTGAACTTGAATTTCTACGTCTGGAGATGGGAAATGATACTATTCAAGAATATACCGAAACGTTTGTTGAAAAAGTTAGATTTGCTCCCTTCTTGGTAGCAAATGAATCTAGGAAGATTGAATTATACACTGAGGGATTAAGGGCTGATCTAAAAAGAATAGTGCAAGTAACCATACCTAAAACCTTTTTACAAGAAGTTGAAGCAGCAAAAATTGCTGATAGAGATCATGATAAGTTATTCCCAAACCAGAACAACCAGAAAAGAAAGTTTGAGCATTCCAACAACAATGCTAAGAAAGGGAGGTTTACACCAACCTCAAATAAAGGGTTTACACCTTATAGAACTTGTGCTACATGTGGGAAGACTCATTCTAGAGTTTGTAGGTTTCAAGGTTTGGCATGTTCTAGATGTGGAAAGCTAGGACATGTATCTCAAAACTGCAGGCTCAATGATAAAAAATGTTATCATTGTGGGAAGATAGGACACATCAGGCCTAACTGCCCAAAGTTGGCAAGGGGAGCGCAAGGTGTTAATAAGGATCCATCAAAGGCTAACACGAGCATTCAACATGACAATGGAAGACGCTAAAGATACGCCTGACGTCGTTTCAGGTACCTTTCTCATCAATAATTTAAATGCTCATGTTTTGTTTGATTCCGGAGCAAATAAAAGTTTTGTTTCTACTGCATTTTGTTGATGCTTGAACTATCCTACTGAAAAACTAGATAAAGAATACTTAGTTGAAATAGTTGATGGTCATTATGTAGGTGTAAATAATGTCATTAACGGTTGTATGATCACCATAGAGGATACACAATTTCCTATTCAATTAATACCTATAAAATTAGGCGAATTTGATGTTATAATAGGAATGGATTGGTTATCACAAAACAAAGCTGATTTCATTTGTGATAAAAAGATGGTCAATATCAAAACACCTGACGGTGGAACTATTTGTATATACGGAGATAAGAAGCATACAAGTATAAATTTAATGTCAATAAAGAAAAGTAGAAAATGTTTAAGAAAAGGATGTGTAGCATTTATGGCATACGTCGTAAATCTTAAGGAAGAAAAAAAAAGAAATCAATGATGTTCCCGTAGTATGCGAATATCCCGATGTATTTCCCGACGACTTACCAGGACTACCACCCGACCGTCAAGTGAAGTTTTCTATCGACCTCTTAAGGAAGAAAAAAAAAGAAATCAATGATGTTCCCGTAGTATGCGAATATCCCGATGTATTTCCCGACGACTTACCAGGACTACCACCCGACCGTCAAGTGAAGTTTTCTATCGACCTTGTTCCTGCGCAAGTTGCAAGAGCACCATATCGGTTAGCACCTTCAGAAATGAAGGAAATGGTGTCCCAATTACAGGAGCTACTCAATAAGTCATTTATACGGCCTAGCTCATCACCATGGGGTGCTCCCGTGTTATTCGTAAAAAAGAAAGATGGTTCGATGAGAATGTGCATCGACTATCGAGAGCTAAACAAGGTAACAATAAAGAACAAATATCCACTTCCTCGTATCGACGATTTATTCGATCAACTTCAGGGAGCTAGTTGTTTCTCAAAGATCGATTTAAGGTCTGGATATCACCAACTAAAAGTGAGAGGTGAAGATGTGGCAAAGACTGCCTTTAGAACACGTTATGGCCACTACGAGTTCATGGTTATGCCTTTTGGACTAACCAATGCTCCAGCAGCATTTATGGACCTGATGAACCGAGTCTGTCGTCCATTCTTAGACAGATCAGTAATCGTATTCATTGACGACATCCTTATTTACTCTAAAAGTAAGGACGAGCATGAAAAACACCTAAGGGAGATCTTAGATTTACTAAGGCGGGTTAAACGTTATGCAAAGTTCTCCAAATGTGAGTTTTGGTTAGACGAAGTTCAATTCTTAGGCCATGTGATTTGCAAAGATGGTGTAAAGGTAGACCCATCCAAGGTGGAAGCAGTGATGAATTGGGAAATCCCAAAAAGCCCAACGGAAATTCGAAGTTTCCTAGGATTAGCAGGGTACTATCGAAGGTTCATTCAAGACTTCTCAAAGATTGCTTCACCATTAACGGCCTTAACAAGGAAGAATACAAAGTTCATTTGGGCTGAGCAACATACAAAAGCTTTCGAAACATTAAGACAAAAATTGTGTGAAGCACCAGTGTTAACACTACCAGAAGGATCAAAAGACTTTGTGGTCTATAGTGACGCCTGCAAATCAGGTTTAGGATGTGTTTTAATGCAACGAGGTAAAGTAATTGCTTATGCGTCTAGGCAATTAAAGGTGCATGAAAAGAATTACCTAGTGCATGATTTAGAATTAGCTGCAGTGGTATTTGCTTTAAAGTTATGGCGACATTACTAATATGGTACACAATGTACTATATTTACTGACCATAAAAGTTTAAAGCATGTGTTTGACCAAAAGGAGTTAAACATAAGGCAACGACGGTGGTTAGAGTTGATTAAGGACTATGATTGTGATATCATGTATCACCCAGGAAAAGCCAACGTTGTAGCTGATGCATTAAGTCGCAAGGAACATTGCGGTGTAACTCTCGTCAAATTCTTTAGAATCAATGTTATTTCTGACCTGATTGAAAGAATTAAAGAAGCACAAATTGAAGCTCTCAAAGAAGAAAACCTGAAGGGTGAGGTAATGGTGAAACAAAAATCGTTGTTAGAAGAAGATAATCGAGGCTTAAAATTATTTCAAGGAAGGATATGGGTGCCTAATATTGGAGGAATTCGTGAGATAATATTAGAAGACTCACACAAATCAAGGTATTCCATTCATCCAGGAAGCACCAAGATGTATAGGGATTTGAAGCTTCAATATTGGTGGCCTGTGATGAAATTGGATGTGGCAAGATACGTAGAAAGATGTGTGACATGTCTACAGGTGAAAGCTGAGCACCAACGACCATATGGTAATCTACAGCCATTAGACATACCCGAGTGGAAATGGGAGCATGTCACAATGGACTTTTTGACAAGTTTACCTAAGACACTAAAAGGTCACGATTCAATATGGGTAATAGTGGATCGATTGACAAAAAGCGCACATTTCCTACCATTGAAGGAAACTTGGCAGATGGACAGGTTAGCCAAGTTATACATCGATGAAATTGTGTCAAGGCATGGAGTGCCATTATCTATTATAGCATATAGAGATACTCGTTTTACTTCCAAGTTCTGGGAAGGATTACAAAAGGAGCTAGGGAACAGAGTGAACTTAAGTACAGCATATCACCCCCAAACAGATGGACAAAGTGAAAGGACGATCCAAACTCTTGGGGATATGCTTCGATCATGTGCCATTGATTTTAGTGGAAGTTGGGATATACACTTGCCATTGGTAGAATTCGCTTACAACAATAGTTACCATTCTAGTATTGATATGGCACCATTTGAAGCTCTTTATGGAAGAAAGTGTAGAACTCCAGTCTGTTGGCTAGAAGCTGGAGAAAAACAATTTGCAGGACCTGAAATAGTACAACGGACGGCGATAAAGTCAAAGTCATTCGGGCTCGTCTAAAATCTGCACAAGACCGACAGAAAAGTTATGCAGACAAGAAGAGACGCCCAATAGAGTTCCAAGTAGGAGATAAGGTTATGCTTAAGGTATCTCCTTGGAAAGGAGTAATCCGATTTGGAAAGCGAGGGAAACTTAGTCCTCGTTTTCTTGGACCTTTTAAAGTATTAGAAAGAATCGGATCACAAGCATATCGATTAGCTCTACCGCCCGAGCTACAAGGTATTCATAATACATTTCATGTATGTTATCTTCGTAAATGTTTAGGAGAGGAAGAAAACATCATACCTCTATCAGATATCCAAGTTGATGACGAAGTTCGATACATAGAAAACCCTATAGCAATATTAGATAAAAAGACCAAGAAACTACGTCAAAAAGAAGTCGGACTAGTCAAAATTCAATGGCAGCATCGGGGAGGTACTAACGTGACATGGGAATCTGAAAGCGAAATGAGGCAACGTTACCCTCAGTTATTTACTTAATTCGATTTCGAGGACGAAATCTATTCTAACAAGGAGGGAATTGTAACACCCGTCTTCTCGACAATTAGTAATAAGGTATATTTACGACGTTATAAGCTATCATTTATTAAATTTTAGTAAATAACTAAGATAATATATATGTAAATCAGTATTTTTCCACAATGATTCACGATATATGTTTTTCGACGTTATTTATATAAGTTATTAATTATAAAAACTTAGTAGGTCGTAAAATAATATCTGTTATATTTGGTAATAGTACTATCCGATATTATATTCGAAATTTTATTATATAATAATTTGGTATGACTCATATTTTTATTTTGTTGTGAAATAATATTATATATGTATATATTTATATCATTGATATATATGTAAATTTAATATGTATATATTAGTAAAAAAATTATAAACGATATATGTATATATTTATATCATTGATATATATGTAAACCTAGTATGTATATGTTAGTAAAATTGTTAACATATAAATCATGTATTGTAATATGAGTATCATACGTGTAATCAAGAAAAGATGCCAAACTTTAATCCACATATATATTGTATGGATAATTCCCATATGGATAATTACTATATCCACACCTAACCAATCAAAAGCAAGGTCATCGTGTCATTTTAGGTGTTAGTCAAATAAATGGTCCATGTAATTGTTGTAGATACGTGTTGCTTTTAACCATAACGTGTCAATTAATTTTGAATGACTAACGCATTAAAGAGCAGCTTAAGCTTAAGTATAAATAGAGTCATAGTTTTGCTAAAATTTTTATCACTCAAATCAAATAACACAAAGTTTAGGAAAACAATGTGGATTTCCAAAAATGCCGGCTTTTAGACAACAACTAAATCATCAACGTGAGTTTTATGATGCCTTTGCAAACTGAGATATATATGATATATAATGTGTTTATATGCCTAATTGTTTATCGCATTATAATTGTCACGTTTTTTGCTTTTCGATATTTTATCATGCTTATTGCTTTATATATGTATACACGAGTATAAAAAAAATGAAAAGGGAACGTAACGACATTCGCTAATAAATATAATTTGGTACGATTAGTGCACGGGAGGCATCCTGTTATTACTAAGTTGATGCTGGCAATACATGTCTATCCCCACTAGTACATTGTATAGAAGTCATGACTCGGATAACACGCATGCTAGTTCGAAGTCTGAAAATGACTTCAATAAATTTACCCACAACTCCGAGATCTCAACGTAATTTTTATATTTCATATTTCATATCATCAATGCATGTGGTATTTTGTACACAAACACATGAATTCACTAAGCCTTTTGGCTTACGCATCTACATATATATTTCAGGACACATTCAGTAGAATAAGATCAGGTACTCGACAGTGTCAACGTTTTGACAGTTGTTTTTTGACACATATGAAAAAGGGATTTTTACTCCATCTATTGAGACAGAGGTTTCAACCTTTGAATTATCAGATTGAGTTTCTTTCAAGGCCTGGGTTACGTCCGAATCAATTTTGTCATCAGTTAAGTTTGTAGGATATTTAAAGAATGGACTTTGTTTGGAATGTATTGGGTAATTTTTATTTTTCGATGTTCGAGCTCATCCCCAATTAAATGTGTTTTCGGAAGAATTAGAATTAGCAGGAGATTTGAAAATTTCGGTTTCTTTATACAACCGGTCGATAAGTTCATTCAAATGTACATTATCACTTCGGGCTAAATCCCGTTGTGAATACAAAATTTGATTAGACTTTTCAATCATAATCCTTGACGTTTGATTAGACTCTCCGGTAAGCCACTAGTGCATCTGCACAGGTATTAGTAATTCTTTCCAAAAAGGGTTCCAAATTAGAAGAATAAATGTTATTGGAGTTTAGCATATCACGTACATGTTTGATAATACTCAGACCGTTGTCGCTCTTGTTAACCCTGAATGTATAGTTCTTGGTTTCTAATGTAGCTTCCATTCCATGCATCTTGATGGCTTTTCCTACTCCAGGAATAGAGATCCCAGATGACTCTTGAACCAACATACATTCAGCAACCTTTCCTCTTATACTCATACATCTCTTCCTCGTCTCCAGATGACCAGACTTCAATACTTCTGGTTGTTGCAACAAAGGCTTTCAACTTTTCCTCGTCCTTCTCTCTACCGAAATTTATAGATGCCCTGCCGTCTGCCATGTAATGCCATAAGCCACCACAATTGTGACATTTTATGACATCAGTCTGATTTTTTCTCTGGGGCTCTAGACTCGGTATAACTTGCAGCAGGCTCTGCCACAGTTTTAGGTTTTTCGGTCTGTTGATTTTTGGTAGGTGGATGATAGTGGTTTTGCGAAGAAGGCTTGTACTGATTTCTTGATTAGTTAAAATTCCTTGACTGGTAGTTAGGCCTATGGTGGTTTGGTTGAAAGTTCTTTTTAGGACTGAATGCAGGAATACGGTTGAACTTTTGGCTGATAAATGCAATCTCATGATGATATGTTGCTTCTTATTCTTCATCATCATTATCAGAATAATATTATTTAGAAGGAGTAGGTAGCGCGAAGGTTGGTGGATTGTTCGACTGGTAGGTAGGTTGAGGAATTTGAATAGGCGTTTAGGAAGGTTGATGGTAGCTTAGATAAGTGATCTGCTGAACAGATGGTTGATAGGTGTGTTGGCTTATCTCTTGAGAAACGATGCTCTGGTTGGTAGGAATGTAAGTCGGGTTGGCAGTAGCTTGTTGGTACATAGCTGATTATACAAGCTGCTGTGGAGAATTACCCGACATTGGAAGCTTGCGTTCAGCTGCCAAAGCTAGAGGTCCACCTAGTTGAGTCTGATTAGACTTTACAGTTTCCTCCTGTCCGAGCAGATTATTGAACAAACGATACATGTTAAAAGTTTTGAGCTTTCCTGAGTCTTGTAAAATCATTTCCCAACCCTTCTAAAAATCTTAGATTGATTTCTTAGTTGGATCTTACAGCTCCTGCTCCCAGGAGACGTGTAATGATGAGTGAGAAACGAGTAAATGAGTCACTAAGACATTCTCCGGGAAGTGTCAAAAATTTGTTATAATCACAGAGGCTCACTATTAGTTTCTTGTCTCTACCCTCCTCTGTACCTTGGAACATATGTTGCAATAATATCCAACTCTATTGGGAAGTAGTACAGTTTTGAATCAAGTCAAAGAGTTTGGGGGTATTCCTCAAGAAATCTCTGTAAAGGCGATTTGATTGTTTTCCATTTTCTCGATATCAAGAGGAGTTAGTCGACCTTGAGGTACTCTGCCAAGAGCACCTTTAGCGGTGTCATTTTTTGGGGTTAAGATTAGGACATGAGGTCCTTATTTAACTGACCTCCAGACATCTTTGCCCTGACGCCCCAGATAATTCTGCATTCTCGTTGCCCAACCATTATATTCGGTTGGTATCAGTATGGGAGCCCTCGTGGAACTTCCAACAATATTAGCAACGTTAAGCAAATAATTCATCTGCATGTAGTCAAAGTCTTTTGAGAAATTTGTTTGAAAAACTTGAGTTTAGAAATGTAAGCACTGCAGCATACGACATATTTATAGAGGGTTCAACGGTTGCTACAAAAGCCAAGGCTTATGTAGAATATGCAAGAAGAACCTTATAAACAGTTGCAATAGCTCTGATACCAATTGTTGGAAAAAGCAATGTTATAAATACTTAAGAATAACTTTGAAAGATCGATTATGCTCAACAATTTTTAAGATAAACAAGTAATTGTGCGGAAATGTAAAAGACTTAAGATCAAAATGCAGGAATTAATAACAGTTAAATAAGAATAATAGTATGAACATTAAGAACAAAGTGTTTGATGGAATGAAGAATTTTATATCATTTAAGAAGAGTTACAAATGAGTTTCTCCAAACCATGAAGACAAAGTGTGGTGGAACTCCCGTTTTATAGTGCAATGAGAGTTCCCGCCAGATAAATACCTATAGACTGAACGAACTATAGACCAGTCCTCTTCAGATTGTTTTAAGGATAATAGTACAAAGTCAGAGTAGGATGGCATATGATTTATTGTTCTTTAACAGAATAGTACGAGCACCATAAGATTCAAAGTGATCTTCCGTATAGGTGAATTTCGGATGACTTGCTGATTGACTAGATCTTCTGATGATTCTTGGAGTTGGTTGAATCAACAATGAAGTTCTTCTAATGTTCTGTTGGGGAACATGAAATGACTAGCCTAACTGTACTATATAATCTGACCTACTTATCTTTGTCTTTATCTTCACTTGTCGTTATTCTTTTCATGATACAAACTTCTGATGTAACCGAAGATTCAAATTGATCTTCCGTATAGGTGAATTTCGGATGAGTTGCTGATTGACTAGATCTTCTGATGATTCTTGGAGTTGGTTGAATCAGCAATGAAGTTCTTCCAATGTTCTGTTGTTTCGAGAATCTTCGTCACAGAAATTCAGTGTCTTCAAGTCTTCACATGGAAAGCAAATCTTTTGTATTCAAGCTTCTAAAAAAGATCTGAAATTTCATACCTGAATTTCGGTATAAATGATATTCCAATTTTCGGTTCAACACAATAATAGACACAACAAAGAGGATAAGGTTTGTCCATTGATAACTATAAAAAGAGTTGCATTTACATGTGAACAAAAACATAAAACCACGATCAGAATATTCTATTAACAACTACATCAAAAACCATCAAAACGTAGTTGGTCAACAACCGACTCTAACATAGAGTATGTTTGTGTGTGCCTGATTTACTAAGAGTAAGGAAGGAGATTGAAAATCGTAATTGATTTAACAACGGAAGAGGTTCCTTCAGCGGATTTTGGTCTTGATTCAGGTGCTTTTCATGATTGTGGTATTTGAATTGGGTACGAGCGTTCCTATCCGTACTTAGAGGTATCTGTATGACGATCTTCCAAATCAAGAATAGGTATGACGATGGATCTCTTCTTTTCCAGTTTGAGGAAGCTATTTGGAAGAGCCAATCACCTGGTGTTCACCCACTGCTCATGTTTGAATTAATGAAAGGGCATAATAAATCTATTGGCTTGGAATAAGAATTGAGGCTTTAGCTTGTACACATCATATATATATATATATATATATATATATATATATATATATATATATATATATATATATATATATATATATACACACACACACACACATATTCATAAGCTTGTCGAGCTGCATCACCATCTTCAACTTTCAGTTCTTAATATCCATCTAGTGGAAAAGCACTCAGCCACATTATGGCTTTAGGAAACTGGGAAGGCAGTGGCTGGTAATAGTTGGGGTCGAGGCCTATAATACAATGTATAAAACCAACAAAAGAAGAAAGACTTATGCTATTTCTAGGAACGACTAGATGTATAGCTTCTAGTAACCATTAGATTCCATTGGTAGGTTCTTAGGTACTGGAGTTGAAGCTAGATTACCGGTGTAGGTCATGTGTCTATTCTATAGAAAAGTTAACCTCCCGACCTTACAACAGGTTTACTAGAGAAAAGCCAAGTATCTGGGCATCGACTTTCAAGGTCATACCACGCCCTCTTTGATTAAGCTAGAGATCTCATTTTTCACCCAAATAGAATAGGGTCTCGCACTCTTAATGTGACAGGTACATTTTTGTCATTTCCCTTGGAAAATATTCTTGTTAGCTAGGGTAGATATGATAAAGCTTTGAAGACTTAATGACAATGTAGTCATCTCATATGCTTTTTAATTGTATTAGACTACTCAACATACTTGCATTTACTCTTCTTCATATTCCCTCATTTTTTTTCAATCATTACATTATTCATTCCATTAGGCATCCATCTCTTAGTTAGCTTCATGGGCATGGAACTTGATTGAGCTATCCTTGGTGTTTCCTATGTGAACTTCCAATGACCTTATCATTTTGTGTTATAATTACCACTAGTGTATCTCTAGTTATGAATGGTCGACAGTTTAAATTAAGAACTCTTGAATAAAAAAAGGATTCCTCCCAGACTAACTAAGAGTAAGAGTTATGGCTTTCCAGCTTCAACAGTGAATCATATGATCTATTGACTTTAGTGGCATCTACTGCCTTTTATTCCTTCTTCAACATGATCTATTGTTTCCTTCGGTTTGATTCACCTTCTTATTTGGTTGTTTATTTACTCGGTCTCGATGGCTAGTTGGATCCGATCTCTGAATTAGATCTCGAGTTTGATAGTAGCTTGGCTTAGTTAGTCTGGATCTATTGCTTTGGCATATATTTGATTATTATTGATTTCAGTTTTGAGTTTGGTTTCGGGTCAAGTGTATTGGATATTCACCTTCTATATAGTGACACTATAACGCGGTCTTATTTTAGACACTAAGTGTCAACCACGGACTCCATAGTTCGACCATTACTTACCGCTAACTAGTGGGCTTGTAAGGTTAAATCTTGTATTTTTGACCGCATCGATGACTTCGACGTGTCAAATTTTGGGGCCGTTGTCGGGGAGTTATGCGTTTGACACATTGTGTCAATTTTGATTTTGATTTTTATTTGATTTCTAGTTTTGTGCATGTACGTCCTCACAATGGACGATTACATGTACACAGTTCAGAACATGTGTTGGGAAGATGAGAGCCCGACATATGACCATTACGAGGATGATTTCTACAATGAATCATTCGATGATAATGAGTTGTGGACCTAGGATCCGACTTAGTATGAAAATTTCATTGAGTCGTGTTTTGTGAACGATCAAGATCTAGACAATTTGTACAATGCAAAGTTGGATCAAGTCTTGGATCTGGTGATGAGTGAATCTAAACCATCAACTGACAATATCAGTTGCTCACTCTTGGCATCAATCCACCTGTTGGACGATGACGAGGAAGATGACGACGACGATGTGGTAATTAAAAACCAGAAACATACTTTTCTCGCCACTCATTATCTACTAGTGAGTGGAAAATTAAATTTCAATAACACCATCGATGAGGACATCCGGGAGCATACCAAAATTATGTCCTCTAATACCATCGGATTGGAAAATTTTTGGTTGTATAGCAGGCAATGTTGCGTAACTCGCTATTCGGTACTCGTTCGGCCGACTGGGAGTAGCGAGTACTCATATTACTCGGGAGTACTTGGATTAGATAAATTATATAAAATTACTTTTAGGTAAATTATATATATGTAAAAAGCATAAGTTGATTGAATTTTATAACAAAATTAGTTGAAATATCAATAAAAAGATTCAATTTCAAATGTTAAATTACTTCAAAACTAGATATTTATTTGTTAATATTTGATAGTTAGATTACTCATTTAATTATCATTTTCCAATGCAGTTCCGATTTGTTCGTTGATATTAACTTCATCTGATTCATATACAACTTCTTAATATCCCTTTTATTGATAACTTGTTGTAATTTTTAAATGAACTCATGATATATAACAAATATCATAACTTTATTAAAATTCATGACAAATAGATTAATATAAAAAACAATTACACATGTTCAAATATTAAAGTGTTAAACTATTTCAAAAATTGATATTCATTCTTTAATATTAAAGTAATCATTTAATCTTTTGTCTTTTTGGTTTTTATATCCTATTTACATTAAATTTAACAAAATTAAAATTAAACAATGTTTAATAAATAACTAAATATATAATATATTTTAAAAATTACTTAACAATTATAGTTATTTATTTTTTTCTAAAAAAAGTCTAATTTTCCGAGTTTGACCGAGTTGGACCGAGTTTGACCCAAGTTTGATCGATTTTCGAGTAGTTTGGCCGAGTTGGTTTAACTCCCTCAGTAAGAGGCCGAGTCCGAGTACTCGTCCGAGTTGGCCGAGTTTTACAACACTGGTAGCAGGACGAAATCGCAAGCTGCAAACAGCACACACCATGCAGACAAAAGATGCATGGCAAAGAAAACATTGGGGGCGGCACTAGACGCTCTATGCGTCACGCCGGTGGTATTGAAGCAACTCCAGCAAAAAGATCGAGCTTAGAGGTTTAAAACAACCTCCAAGGATTCACAGGAATTAATCAGAAGACGGCGGCCGGGCAGTAGGAGAAGAACCGACAGGCCATTTGATCCACGGAAGTTGGAGGAGTACTAGGTTAACGAAGGGAAGGTGGAGGCTTAAAACCAGCGGAGTCAAAAGGCGTACAACCCACCGTAACCACTGAAGGAAGGTCCAACTAAAAAACCGAACAAAGAAGTGCTTTCGGGATGCAACTCGATCTTTTTCGGTAAGTCTTTTTATTTTTTATTTTTATTTTGTCGAAATGTCACTGAAATTTTTTTTTACTGAGCACGATATGGTATGGCCCGAGTGTAGGGTGGTGCATGGGATTTTTAAAATAAATTAAAAATTTGAAAAAATGGAAATACTACAGTTAGCACTACTAACCCTACGATTAGCGACGCTAAACTTGGTCAAACGCGGACTAGAGGTTAACACCACATGAGCGACGCTATTGTCACCCTGCGCCCATTTTCGCGACTGCCGACACAAACTACACACACGCTGACGCGTTCTTGAGTTTTAGTGCAAATTTCCAGGTGTAAATCTTGATTTTTCGCATCAGGTAAGCATATAACTTCTAGATATCAGTTTTATACACAAATCAGTTGTCGAAATCAAGGTTTTCCACGCGATTTAGGGTTCAGCCAAACTGAACTAATTTTGACTCGATTACCGAATTGTTGCATGTTTTTCTTGAAATTGGCTGTGAGGGTTCCTTAATCGCTAGTCTAGGAGAATTGTTGTGCAATCAATTTGAAAAAACAAGCCGTTTTTGAGATTTGCAAAAGCTAGGGATTGTGTTCTAAGTTAGTGGCGTTAACCTTAGGGTTAGCAGCGCTAACTTGGCCAGGGACCATTTTCACAAGTTTTTCTCATGTGTGCACTGGGTCTTTTTCCTTGGTTGATTTTGCAGATGGCACGTCGTACACAACCGACTATTGCACTCACTGCTTTTCCAAATCATGAGTTCCTTCGGTTCCCTGCAGAACTGCCTAGGTCCTCTCGACACCGGGAGCAACTAGCCATACTGGCTGAGTGGCTGGTGGAGAGGTAGAGGTTGCACCATCACTTGACCAGGAGTTCGTTGCGGCTTCCAGCATCACACCACGATTGGAGCGCTATCTAATCTGTACGTGGGCAGTGCCGACGGGTCAAGTCGCTTCACATGTCGCGGTTGGGACCGCATCACAGCCGGTGAGACATGCTATCGAGAACTAATACTGGAGTTCTACTCCACATGCATGTGGGTGTTGGCATTCGGTCATATAAACACATAACACATGCAGCGGAAGACTAACAATATCAAATCACAAATTTATCCATGAACAAAGTTCAGGATCATGCAATTCATATTAGTTATAGCTACTTCAAACATAAACAGAATGTACCTCAATGGATCTCCTTACTTTGATTCTGGTTGATAGCATCATGTATTAGATGAACAAGACCCAAAGTAAAATCCCTATAGTGGCTTATACCCATGAACTCCAAAAAACCAGACAGATCAGAACTTCCACTTGGGAAGGATGCAAAAGATCACAAACCCTAGAGAGGGATGTGATTTTCGTAGAAAGGGGGAAGTAGAAGGATTTGGCGGATCCTTTGCAAGGATGGCATGCCTTAGGTTTTACCCCAAGGCCTCTATTTATAGTGCAAGGCGCATAGAGTTTCAAACTTAAGGAGTCTTTTGGCGGCCGCACCCCTGGACTTGTTTCCATTGATTAAACCTTTAATCAATTACAATCCAGTCCCTTTAATTGATTCTAAATTAATTTATCAATTAATTTATTGACTTGTTTCCATTGATTAAACCTTTAATCAATTACAATCCAGTCCCTTTAATTGATTCTAAATTAATTTATCAATTAATTTATTGATCTAGTTTCTAATTAATTTATTTCTCAATAAATTAATAAACTAATCATCATTTCTTTTATTTCTGACTCTATTTGTTTTTCTGGGTCATGAGGGCAACCTAAAACGACTTATGCCATTATTAGAAATATTACCACAAGTTGATGACCATGGATATTATTCCAACAGTGGGGACCATCGGAGGACAACTTATCTCAGCGGAGGATTCTTTTTTGATTGGGAGGCGTGCACCCTAGCGGAGATCGCATGGCGAGCGGGCATCTACACTCTGGAGAAGACTGCCGATCCATATTTCCTACCCTTTCTTGATGCATGCACCACCCATCTCGACGTAGGAGTGACAGAGGCAGCGATATGAGGCCCAACTCAGCGATTCTTATTTTACTTCGGCCGCTCGCTCCAGCACTATCCGATAACCGATTATTACATAGGATCGTCGCATGCAGCATTGCTCACTGCAAGTGCATGAAAATGTGCGTGGGAAGGATCTATCATTCATGTAGGCCCTCCTCAGAGATGATAGTTTCTTTCACCTACCTTATCTTTTGGCTCAGTTCTTGATTGACTGGGTCGTGAAGCCCAAATCAGCTAGCCCCTTGATTGGCAGGCACTACATCATGCGTTTGGCCGTGTCGTACGATATTTTGTACAGGCTCAGTATCAGTAGCTGGAGCCCCTGGACATCCAGGCTGCCTTGTGTAGCATGGTGGATAGCAAGATGGATTCGATGCGAGACTAGTGAGAGTAAAGATGACGGTGGCCAGGTTAGAGGCTCAATAGAGATGGATGATAGAGAGCTAGGAGATCATCATGAGACATTTGAGGCTACAGATTCCACCACTCCTTTCAGCAGGATCCGACAGAGCTGGTCTATGTGGGACCCATCATGATGATGAGGATGAGTGATATTTCTTGTACTTTTTCTTTCTTTTCTTTTCTTTTTAGCAGTAGTTTTAGTTTTCTATATTTAACTTTATGTCTGTAGCTAAACTTAACATCTTTTGCATGAGTTGATAATTGTTAGTAGAATTGCCAATATTTGTAAAACCATGATTGTGTGCACCGAAACATTTGGAGTTTGCATAACGCAAGTGTGGGGTCACAGTACCATTGCACTTGTGTTATGTCGGCGTGTTCACTGCTACGTCCTGACTCCTGGAATATCATCGAGAAAGGTACATATGATCAACCCTGATATCTATTGATCTCGTATTCAAGCATTTTGTCGTCCTAGGGGTAACTCTTTTTCTCCCTTTGTTTTGAATTTTCTTTTGGTCAACAAGCATATTGTATGTTTTTAGGTGTGGGGTGGGACAGTCGAAAAAGATATAGAATAGAGTTGGAAATTTTTGTGGAAAAGCTCACGTTTTTCAAATTTTTCAAAAAATTTCAAAATTTTTAAGAAGTTGTAACTTTGAACCGAATAGGTTTTTGAATTTCTTTAGCATTGCGGTATTTTTCAATATTGTTTAGGTGTGAACATGCTAGTTTAGTTAAAGAAGTTGAGTAGTTGGATAAGTTAGAAAAATATGGATTTAGAATATCTTAAGATTAGGATTCAGGAAGGAATTTCAATCAGTGACCTTTGTTGTTTGAGCCAGTAATCTGAAAAGGGTTGCCCGTAGGGCATTTATGCACCTCACTACCTAATATCAACTGGTATGGGATAGTGTTTTTGAAAGCTCATTACACAAACAACATTGAATGTCATGGAAATTTTCTTAACGGCCTTTAGAATCTGAATAAGTAAGTTTGCACAGTTGTGAACAGAAAATTTGTAATCAATGGTTCTTTAGAAAGTCGTGATTCCCAAAGGGTATTTTGGTCATTTTTCTGAAAATTGTTTTTATCTAACTTTTTGAATTACGATAAACTTTGAAACTAAGGATTTTCAAAAATATTTGAGTCATTGTTAGAAAGTCTTAAAAGCACTACTTGCTTGGGGACAAGCAAGAGTCAAGTGTGGGGTGTTTGATAACGCCTAGTAATATTAGACATTATAGTCGTTATTGAGCCATGATCAAGTTAATTTATATTTCTAAAAAGCCAAAATCACTCACTTTTAGTGCCAAGGGATTGTTTGTGTTTTTAGTGTAAATGCAGGATTAAAAGTGTAATTTTGGTGAAGTTGGTGATCGGAAATGAGGATATGGTCGAAATGACACTCGCAGCATGGAGTGATACTTCACGCGACGCGTGCAAGAGGATAAAGACGCAATCCAAGAGAGTTTCAAAATTCAAGAAGCGAGAATACGGGGGGATAAGGTTGATTCACTGTTTGGGGAGTCAGATTTCTCAACTATAAATAGAGGCTCCTAGGTCGGATTTCGGGAGCGAAGATTGATCATTGGAGTTGAACTTAGGCATCTTTGACTCATATTTCGTATTTTCTCAGTTAGATTCATTGGGTTGGTCCGATTATATTTTATTTTCATTATTTGCTCGTATTTTAATCTTGTTCATTCGAGGATTCTGGTTGTAGAATATCATCGATCACAAAGGTTAGTTTAGCCTCCGGATAAAGAAGCATTTGGCTCTGATTCAAATTTAGTTTATGAATACTTGGTTCGATTTGTGATTTATTAATGAAAGTTGAAGTTTTGGTTTATTAATTGTTATTTGAGTTGTCGTTGCAATTGCTAGCTAGATCTGATCTCTGAATTAGATCTCGAGTTTGATAGTAGCTAGGCTTAGTTAGTCAGGATCTATTGCTTTGGCATAGATTTGATTATATATATATATATATATATATATATATATATATATATATATATATATATATATATATATATATATATATATATATATATATATATATATATATATATAGTCCGTTTCAAGAGAGAACCAATATTTCCTAGGAACCGTAGGAACTTTTTGACTGAAATTTTTTTTTTCAAAAAAATGACATAATACACATAGTCGCTTATATTTAAGACTTTTTGTCAAAAAAATTAAAAAATAATATGTATACACGAAATGTGCACATATGCACTTTTTTCGCATGTGTGTATATGATCACATTTCGTGCATATGTGCACATTTTGTGTATATTATTTTTTGAATTTTTTTTACAAGAAGTCATAAATATAAGCGATTAGGTGTATTATGTCATTTTTTTTGAAAAAAAAAATTTAGTCAAAAAGTTCCTACGGTTCCTAGGAAAATATTGGTTCCCATTTGATATTTAGTCTATATATATATATATATATATATATATATATATATATATATATATATATATATATATATATATATATATATATATATATATATATATATATATCAAGGTCGAAGAAGTCGTTAGGCGGTAGCCGGGCGGTCGACTGGGGCCTAGGACTAGTCGGTCTAGGCGAGGACTAGTCGGCGCCTAGGCGGGGAGTATTAATTCTAACAAAATTTATTTTTTTTTAAATTTAGATAGTACCTATATTCCTACAAAATGAATAAATGCGTATAAATATTTGACAATTCTAAGTGTTTAAATATGTAAGTCATCAAACATCAAAATGTTTAGACTAATTAATGACATTTTTGATAATTTTAATCATCAATAATCGTAACTTAGCCACCGATTATCATAATTAATTACATTTTCTAAATCTAAATTTTAAAAATCTAAAAATTATATTTTTTTTGAAAATTTGATAAGTTTTGAAAATTTTTGAAAATTTTGAAATTTGAAAACTTGAAAATTTTGCCGCCTAGACCCGCCCAGACCCGCCTAAAACCCGACTTTGACCGATGTTGACCTAATCCGCCTAACTTGACCGCCTACCACTAATCGTAGGCAGAACCCGCCCGCCTAGCGCCTAGGCGGCCGCCTAGGCCGACTTTTACAACACTGATATATATATATATATATATATATATATATATATATATATATATATATATATATATATATATATATATATATATATATATATATATATATATATATATATATATATATATGATTCGATTTATTTTGGGGATGGTCGGTGGAAAATGCCCTTAATTTGGTGAGAATTCTGTTTTGTTTTCAAAAGTCTGCCTGTTTGAAAGTAAATTTAGAGAAACGTGCCTTATTTGGGATTGGCAAAGAAGATTCAGAGGTGGAGGCTTTGGCGATGATAATCGGATGCAGAAATGGTAGATTGCCTTCGACATTTCTTGGAATTTCTATTGGAGTTTTGATGGGTTTTAAACGACAGCGGAAGACTTTGGTGGAGAAATTCAAGAAAAAACTAAGCAAATGGAAGATGAAGACGTTGTCTTACGGGGGAGGCACACGTTGGTTTGTAATGTCCTTGGAAGCTTGGGGACGTTTATTTTTTCTCTAAGAAAGGCTCCGATAGGTATTTTAAATGATCTTGAAGCAATTAGAAGAGAATGTTTTTGGGGAGGTGAGAAAAATCAAAGCAAAATCAGGTGGGTTAAATGCGAGAAGACTCTAGCTACTAAGGAGAACGGTGGTTTGGGCATTGGTGCTCTTAAGGATTTGAGTATTTGTTTACTCTCGAAATGGTATTAGAGATATAATTTGGAAAAATGGGCGTTCTGGACCCGGATTCTTGACAGCATGCATGGTGAGAATCACATAATGCTTGAGGCTAGTAGAATTAAAGTAGGACATACTTGGAGGCGGATCATTCAACAATGGGATCTTTTGAATGAATGAGACCTTGACCCGAGAAGTTTAATCAAGAAAAAGTTTAGGAACGGGAAAACTACGAGATTTTGGCACGAATGGTGGATAGGTGATAAACCCCCGAAATTATGTTTTCCTAGATTGTTTAAACTTGAAGCGAATTCAGAGGTTATGGTGGATAAACGTCTTAATGCTAATGAAGGGAATTGGGATTGGATAGGGGATTTAAGAGAAGGAAGAAGTAAGGCTGATCTTGAAGTTTTAGAGGACTTGTTGAAGTCGTTTTCCTTGACTGAAAAGAACGACTGCTGGGAGTGTCCTGGTGGCCCCAAAAATCAATTCTCTGTGGCCTGGATGTGCAGGAAAGTGGACAAAAAAAACGCAGGATTCGGATGGATTGTTTAGATGGAATAAATAGGCTCCGAAAAGAAACCTTATTTTCGTGTGGAGGTTGTGTAAAAACAGAATCCCTGTCAAGGAGAATTTGGTCATTATGGGCTACGGGGGAGATTCGCCAGTTTGTGAGGAGTGTAAGGAAAAGAACGAGTCTGTCTTGCATGCGATTTGGGACTGCAAGGTCGCGAGGGAGGTCTGGGCTGCGATTTTTAAGTGGTGGGCTTGGAGTTGGCGTGAGCCCAATTCTGTGGAAAATGTTTTTCTATACTGGAGGAACAAGCTCATAATAGCTTGGAAAAGGAGGCTCACTATTTGGTGGGAGTGGCGACTGTTTGTAACATATGGAATAACAGAAACGAGGCAACTTTTCAACATAAATCTCGATCGGTGATGGATATTTTTTCTAGAATCCAAAAGGAGGCGAGTCTTTGGTTAGAGAGTCGAGCTTCAAAAGTGGCAGTGGATAGGAGTCTGTGGTTAATCAGTCCTAGATTAGCTATTAAGTCGATGTAATTTTGGTTGTTTTCTCTTTTCGTGGTTGTTGTTTCTTGGCGCCCCAACTCCTCGCTGGGGTTTTGCCTCGTTTTGTTTTCTAATAAAGTTGCCTTTTCATATATATATATATATATATATATATATATATATATATATATATATATATATATATATATATATATATATATATATATATATATATATATTGAAAGGCAACATATTATAAAAGGCGCGGGCCAGCCAGGAGCTGTGAAAACCGCAAACAAGAACGATTACATCATTTTATGGCTAGCCTGGAGGAAGAAAGCCACAAACTCCTATCTATATATAGTTTAGACACACAACTATCTAGCCACAAATACGTTTCTCCTTGAACTTGGCTGAATAAGTCTTCCATTTTCATATATATATATATATATATATATATATATATATATATATATATATATATATATATATATATATATATATATATATATATATATATATATATATATATATATATATATATATATTTATATATGTATATATATATATATATATATATATATATATATATATATATTTATATATGTATATATATATATATATATATATATATATATATATATATATATTTATATATGTATATATATATATATATATATATATATATATATATATATATATATATATATATATATATATATATATATATATATATATATATATATATATATATATATATATATATGAAAATGGAAGACTTATTCAGTTGAATAAACCTATCCCCTCGGTGAAATGGGACCAAATTCTGTTGGATTGAGATTATGGTGGCCTGGGCATCGGTTCCTTGGAGGACTTGAATAAAGCACTGATGGCAAAATGGTATTGGAGATACAGGAGGGAGGAAGGAGCTCTCTGGATAAAGATTGTGGACAGTATCCATGGTAGATTGATTGGATGGGACGACGGAAACAATATCAAGACTGGGAGAACCTGGAAAAGCATTGTGATGCAATGGAATAATCTCAGTACCAAAAACCTTGACCCTAGACAGTTAATTCGTAAAGACATCGGGGATGGAAGTAAAACTTTCTTTTGGTTAGATTGGTGGATCGGTGATAAGCACCTAAAAATTCTTTTTCCTCTCCTGTTTCAACTTGAGCAAAACAAATACGTCAAGGTTAACGAGATGATGGTGGAGAACGGGGGTCTTAAAGATTGGAGATTGTGTATTCGTGATGGGCGAAGCAAAGACGACTTGGAGAATTTGATTAACTTCACTTCCAGTTGTACCCTTAAAGCTAAACCAAACTCTTGGTGGTGCCCCGGTGGTCCGAACAACAAGTTTTCTGTGGCTTGGTTGAGACATAGAATAATGCTTGCCCGTTCGACACAACTAAGTCCCAGCAGATGGTGTAATTGGGTCCCCAAGAAGAGTAACATCCAGATGTGGAGAGTTTTCAATGATAGAATTGCAGTCAAAGAAGCGTTGGCTAGAAAGGGTTGTACCTTGGACTCGTTGACGTGTGAAGTCTGCAAAGAAAAAGAAGAATCCTTGTTTCATGCCCTGGTTGAATGCCCGAGAAGCAAGAGTATATGGGTCCTGATTTGCAACTGGTGGAAAATTCCTTTCAAGGAAGACTACAACTCAATGCAGTCGTGGTTTGATAATCTGTTAAACAACTTCAAGAGCAACTTGGAAAAGAAGATGTTCCCTGTGGTCGGTTTAGCTACTCTCAACAACATTTGGCTTGAGAGGAATGAAGTCAATTTTCACAACAGGAGAAAAAGCGCTGAAGATGTGTTTCTTAGGTGCCAAAAAGATGCTTTTGTTTGGATTGATTGTAGATCTCCTAAATTTGTTTTAGATAGGCATTTATGGCTTATTTTTGCCTAACTTAGCTTACAAACCCATGTAATCCCCTGTTGGCTTGCCCCAGCTCCTTGCTGGGGTTTTGCATGTTTTATCCAAGTTGCCTTTCAAAAGACAATATATATATATATATATATATATATATATATATATATATATATATATATATATATGTGTGTGTGTGTGTGTGTGTGTGTCTATATATATATATATATATATATATATATATATCAAGAGGAGTTAGTCATAATCTCAAGTCATGATGAATTCAACACTTTAATAATTTAGCCTTGCATTAAGGCGGAACAGATATTTAATGTATAAGAAATAAATACAAGAAAGTAGATATGAAAACTTACAATGTATAAGCAGACTTTTATTTTAGCAGAAGGATTTTTACAAGATGGGTTCAGAGAATACAAGAGAGTTGGGTTTTTTTCCAGGTCTGCCTAGAACTGATAGCAAGCCTATCTATTTATAAGCTCGGATTTCAAATATTTATGAAATCTATTCTATACGAGATCATTGAGGCCTGATATAATGGCCGACAATAGTACAATAATTTTTAAACTTTATTAAAGAAGATTCGGTTTACGCGTCTTCTGCGTTCTCGTGAATGGAGGGGCCCTCCACCTTCAATTATGGGCTGTATTGATTAAGGCATTTTGTCCTTATTCTTGTTTTGGGAATCTTTGAATAGAGTAGCTTCCATTTCTGTGAAAAGATCTTCAATAGGAATTGTCGGGAGTTCTTCATCAATTGGCTAGGATTCTCCACTCAGCATATGAAATTGATTTTCACTATCAACAGAGGTCATAGATTCATTATCTGAGTGACCTTTTATTTTTTCTGCATGCTGTATAATGACAGTCTTCATTTGATGAATGTACTCCTTAAGAATTTCTTGATCTGTTGGGTCCTTATGATACTGGCTCTTTAATTGTTCAGCAATTTGCTGTAGGGGCTCCTTTTTAGCTTGTTTTTGCCTGAATTCTTTCTGGGAAGTATACTTCTTAAGTGTTTCTTTGATTTGATCAATTACTTCCTTGGAGTGCATTTCTCCAGTTTCATGATTTTTTGCAATCATCTTGGGCCAAAATTTTGTAAGGAAAATCCTTTGAATCGAAGGGAATTGTTGAGTGGTATAATCAACTTCTGGGATCCATTTCCAGATCCATGGAATTGAAAATTCAGTGAAAAAATGATATGAAGGTAAATGTTGTTGACCACCACTATATTTAGTGATATCATTTATTAATCGTGGTGAAATTGTTACCCATTCCTCATATAATGATTTGAATGGTTCTGGAAGTATTTCAATCTGTGGACCATATGATATCCACCTTTTCAAAAACCAATTAGGAATATCTTTATTGTACACTTTGGAACACACTTTTATAAACCAAGAATGTTTTCTTTTTGAATTTTCATATAAGAATACTTTATAAAAGCTTTCAACATAATCCCAATAATTAAATTTCACAGGGATTCTCTGTTCAGGGTGTATAAACTCTTTTTCTTTCAGGGTACTTATTCCCCAATCTTCTGCTGTTATAATCTTTTTTATTATAATTTTGCTGAAGTTATAAACTTGATTTGAATTGGCCAGATAAAAATGTGATATTTCACAAGATTCTATGGCCTTTAAAATATTTTCATAATATGATCTTTGTTTATAAGATCCAGCTAAATATGAAGCAGTGTCTAAATATCTGGACATAAGTAACCAATCATCATTATTGGCATCAAAATATCTCATTATATCTTTTTCTTCAAGAATTAATATTAATTCTTGATGTGGATTTCTATAATAATCATTTGAATCATCTGGTTCTTCTGTTATTACAGTATTTGCGTATGAATTGTCAGTATTACTAGTTTCACCTTTCTTTGCTTTTAGGAATTCCATAAATTCTCCATATAATGGATCATCCTGTTTAATTGAGGAAGATGATGAAGATGCAGTATTACTGCCACTTTTACTGTGATAAGGTAATGGAGGAAAGTTTCCTCGGCCTTGTCCCCTATGAGGGTACTGGCCTCTTCCTCTTCCTCTGTCACGAGGAATCATTCCTGTAAAATATAGATATGAAAAGATATCTCTTTATTTATAAATTTTGCAATAAAAGTTAACAAGTAGTTTGAGAAATGAATTTTCTAAAGAACTGTATGGAATTCTTATATTCTTCAATTTCTCTTGCTGTGATTACAACTTTTATTTTCTTCTTTTGCTTGAATTCTCTTTCTACATGTTTTAACATATAAACATATACATTTTCTTTTACTTGTAATTTGGAATCAGTCATTGTTCCTGCATAAAATTGTTGTACAATTTAAAATTCTTTCTAAGGATTTTATTTCTGAATTTATAATTTTAATTCTATAAAATGTTGGGGAGTATTCCTCAATTTCTTGTAAGTCCCACATTATAAATCTCATTAGTTGGTGATTACCAGTGTTTATGGCTTTTTCACTTTCTTTTAATAAATGGTTTAAATATTCCCTATCTTCTAAATAAAATATTTCTCCTTTAATATAAACTTTCCATTTAGAAGTGCTAGGTTCACTAGATTCTTCTATTTTAAAATTATTTGAAATGGGACCAAAATTCATTTGAAGATATATAGCTTCTATTTCATCGAGACTCATTTGGCTAATGGAATTATCTGATTTATCTGATTCCGTATTCATTGTAAATATTCTCGAGTTAAAAAATCAGGGAGATTATTATCTACTCTTTTTTTTGTATTGAACTTCAAAATCAAAGCATGCTAAATTAGCTTGCCATCTAGCAAACATTTGTTTAGAGACATCATGTTTAAAATCTTTATTAAGAATAAACTTGGCTGCTTGACAATCTGTCTTCACGATAAAATGTTGATTGTATAAATCATCTTGGAATTTTAAAATGCATTTTACTAAAGATAATATTTCTTTAGCAGTAGTAGAATAATTCTTTTGTGCTAAATTCCATTTTCCAAAATAAAATCTTATTAAATATTCTCTTTTAGATTTTGGGCTATTTTGTTTTAAAATTCCTCCATAGCCTATATCTGAGGCATCTGTTTCAACAATCTTATCCCAATTTGGGTTAGCCAAAGATAAACATGGCAAAGTTTTAACTTTTTCTTTTATTCTTTTTACCGCTTCAGTGTGTTCTTCACTCCATTGAGGTGGGTTCTTTTTTAGCCTTTCATATAGAATAGCATTATCTTCTGCTAAATTTTTATAAAATTGAGAAATATAATTTAAGCTTCCCAAAAACCTTTGTAATTGTGTTTTATCTGTTATTTTATCAGGAAATTTAGAAGCAAATTCAATACTTCTATCAATTGGAATAATGCTTCCTTTCTCTATATTATGACCTAGGAATCTTACTTTTGTTTGGAATAAAGCCATCTTTGGTTGAGATATTACTAAACCATTCTTTATAATTATTTGTTCAAATATGTTTAGATGATGAAAATGTTGTTCAACATTTTTAGAGAATACTAAAATATCATCAATATAGAATATTATAAAGTTACTATAAGGATAAAAAATATCATTCATTATATTTTGAAATTCAGAGGTTGCATTTTTTAATCCAAATGGCATGACATTCCATTCATATTGTCCAAATGGGACATTAAAAGCAGTTTTATATCTTTCATTTTCTGTGATTTGGATTTGCCAATATCCTGATTTTAAATCAAATTTAGAAAATATAATAGCATCATGTAATCTATCCAGTAAATCCTTTTTATTAGGAATTGGATATCTAATCCATTTTAAAACTTTATTCAATGGTTTATAATTGATTACAAGTCTAGGAACTCCTCTTTCTTTTTCTGCATTTTTATTGACATAAAAAGTTGTACATGACCATGGTGATTTAGAAGGTCTTATTAACCTTTTATCTAATAGAGATTGTATTTCTTTTTTACAAATTTCTAAATAATTTGAATTCATTTGGCATGGCCTTGCTTTTGTTGGAATATCCTTTTCGTTAAAAGTTTCTTCATATGGTAGATTTACCATATGTTTTTTCCTATCCCAAAAAGCATTTGGATGGTTATTACAAATATTGTTTGAGAATTGATTTTGTAATAATTTAATCTTATCTTGTAATTTAGGATTTTTAAGAGTATCTTCTATAGTATGAATGTTGATTTCTTCTTTTATATAATTGATTTGATTTAATTTTGCTATCAACTAATTTTAGTTTTCGACTACCCAGATAGTTTGAGGGGGACTTATAAAAGGAAAACTTATTATTTGTCCTTCGTATAATCCTGTAATTTTTTCTTTATTAGTTAGGAAAGGTAATATCATTTCTAAAAATGGGTTTCCTAAAATCATTTCATTGCTTATATTTTTTACAATAGTAAAATGGACTGGTAAACATATACCATTTGTGCATATTTTTGCATTTGTTAATTTATATGTGATATCTAAATTTTCTCCTGAAACTCCTTTTAATTTATTTGACGTTTTTTGAAAATATTTAGTAGGAATTATTCCTTCCCTTATACAGTTCATATCTGCACCACTATCAACTAATGCTGTAAATTCTTTTTTATAATTATAGCCTATTAAAAGATTGATTTTTACATACCATTTTCTAAAAATTACCTTTTCAATTAATTGTAAGAATAAATTTTCATTACTAAGATTTTCATCCTTTTTCATAATATCAACATATGATTATGTAATGGGTCTTTTTTCAAGTTTAGTTATTCTATTTTCTTGGATTATAGAATGTTTCTTTAAACTTTCAATTTTTAATTTTAAATTAGTGATTTCTTTATTTAAATCTTCAACTGTTATTAAATCAAATGTGGGTTTAATATTTCCATTTCTTCTTTCTTTTAGCATTTGATCTAATTTTTTTCATGGAATAAGGTTCTTCATTAGCCACTTGTTTTCCTTTATCAGTAGTTTGTAATTTGTCTATAATTTGATTTCTAATTTTATCATCTGATACTTCTTTGAGTAATTTTGCAATATCACTACTAATCATATTAATTTGTAAATTATTTTGGAATTGTGATTCAATCAGATATATTTCATCTTCAAATTTATTATTGTCTGATTCTAATTCTGTTTTAATAATACAATTACATTCATCTTCACTTGAAGTAATATCTTCGTCATAATAATTTTCTAAGTAATTTTCTGAACTATCCGTATCTGTGTCTTCCATTAGACTAATAATCTTTTGTTTAGTATTATCATCTAAATCTAATTTATTAATTTTCTTTTTTATCTTCTCTTTATTTTTCATTTTACATTTATTAGCATAATGACCAGTTCTTCTACATTTATAGCATCTATCATTCTTCTAGTTTTTAAATTTTTTATTATTTTTAGAATTTTCTTCTCTTTTTTGTTTTCTAAAACTCTTTTTCTTAATTCTTTTATTTTTCATGTCTTCTAAATATTTTCTTGTTTTAGATTTTTTACTGGAATTTTTAAGATTCATATCTATTCCAAATTGTTCACAAAATTCTCCTAATTGTCTTTTCTCATTAAGACGTTGACTTTTAATTTGATGATTTAATTTTATTTCATTACATAAAGATAATCCTTCTTGGATATATGTTCCTATTAATCTTCCATAAGTAAGATTTTCATATAAAATTGTAGGATTATTTCCTCTTAATTGTTTTCTTATTCTTTCTGCAAATAAATTAGGTAGTCAGTCTATAAATTTAGCTTTCCAATAAGGACTATTACAGTCTGGTAATTCCATTACTCTATTAAGAAAAGTATCTTTATACCATCTAAATGATGTTAATGTTCTACATTTTAATCCATTTAATAAAACTCTTATATGTTCTGAATTATCAGTCCATCTACCAGTAAAATCTTCAACAATTGTACATGTTAAAGTATATACAGCATTTGAGACTTCATTATCTCCTTCTGATTTTGTAACACTATTATATATTGATTATTGTTGTGTGGTGGTTAGATAATTATCCCACCAACCTTTTAATTGTCCAGTAAACCCTGAAACTATCATTTTGGCTACTTTTTAATCATCGTTTCCAGCTTGTTTAGCTATTGTACTATACATTAGCATTCTGTGAACAGTATTATAAATTTGACTTTCAGTAAATCCATTTATGTTCCATTCATAAATATTTTTACCACTATAACTATTACTAAATTCATATTCCTGTTCTTCATGTAGGACATCCTGAGGACTTGGTCGTGGATAATAATACATCCTTTGAATTGGTTTTCTAGCAAATTTACTATCATAAGATCCAATCTTAGTGATTTCCATATTATCTTCTGTTTCTTGTTCACTTTCACTATTTTCTGTATTACTTTTATTAATTTTATTTATATTTAATTTTTCAAATTTCTTTGATAATATGTCTTCTAAGTCTTTATAATCTTTAAGTTTAAAATTATTAATCTGTGGGGGTGGCTGTATGGTTGCTGTTATTAATTTTTTGTTTGATAGTTTACTATCTTTTTTTTTTATCATTTTTATCATTTATTTGTGACTGTGATATTACTTTATCTACTTTTTCGTGTAGAGAAATCATACGTTCATTTATTATATTCGAACATAAGTTGTTAAAATTTAACTGTTGAACTAGAGCATTTATATGATCTGTTATTATAACCGAATTGTTTGTAAAAAGTTTTTGAAAAGATGAAAATTTTATTTAATACCATCTTTTTCAATAAAAAATGGTTGTTGTGGTGGAAATATACCTTTTACATATTGGTCGTCACTTATATGATAAATTCTTTCAAGAGCATTTATAGTGCCTTTTTGTTCATAGACATATTTTTCTAAACACCATGAGGCAAAAAATCCAATTTTGTTTATCGAAATTAAATAGTCATAAAATTGATTTTGTAAAATTTCGAATTGTTCAGAAGTAAATTCTTCAAAAAACCATTTTCGAAATGTTATCCATTTATTACTATAAAATTCTTCACTTATTAATTTTCTGGTCTGTGATCTAGGGCTAAAATCTATTTTTTCTTCCATTAGATATCAGAAATCTTAGTTGTTGGAAAATCTATTTCCGAAAGAGTAGGATCTTCTTCTTGAAAAACAATATTGTTTTTTATATTTAAAATTTTTCTCATCTATTTCAGATGTAGATGCCCTAGAAGGCATTTCAATTTTATAATCTATAGGTGAGATATAAGAATAATTAGACCTATTTTGGTGACATCTTTTTATTAATGATGTATTACCAACTTCTCTTGTTGGTTTTTCAAATTCAATTTTTATACTTCCATCTATTGTTTGTATAATATCTGTTAAATTATGTTGAGTTATTGGTGGTGGAGGAACTACTCCTTCCATTATCCAATTTTCTGGAAATTCTATTTCATCCCATTTTATAGCTCTTCTTTTTGTAATTTTAGACATATCGAAATTACTTTCTATTAGTATAGTTTCATTAATTGATTTATTAATTCTTTTACATCTAGGGTTCATAGTGAATAGTGGTTTATAATAAATCCTATAACATATACATATTAATTCTAATCCTGGCATGTAATTATAACCGTGTGTTTTAACATTTAAAGTTAAAGCATCCAATATATTAACATCAGATAATGATAATTGTAAGTTAGGATAAACATTAAAATATACTGGGCCATGAGCCAGACTAGATTGTATAATACCCATTAGAGACTTTTTATAATCTATATTACGTGCATCCCTTAGAACAGCTAAAAAGCTTTCAGGTAAACCTTGTAAAGTTAAGGGTTTAAATGCAATTTGTACTAAGCCTATATGTAAGTAATTATATTTTTTAATTTGATATCTATTAATATCATGTGCCGTTAATAACTTTATAATCATTTCTTCTTGATTCAAAGTTAAATTTTCTTCAGTTGTTTTGACTGTATGAGTAAATCCTATTGGTTCAAATGTTCCCAATTCATATATTAGTCTAGGGTGTATTTTAGGAATTGTCCATTTATTAAGTCGATCTAGATTTTTTGGAATTTCAAATTCCTCTATTAATTGATTTTTAATAGAATTTTCATTACTTTTATTGAATACTTTCAATATATTCATTTTTGTTTATATATATATATATATATATATATATATATATATATATATATATATATATATATATATATATATATATATATATATATATATATATATATCACACTAAATCTCGGGCGACCCTGACTATGTGTCCCTTCAAAAGCCAGTATAAAAGCCTACAGTCAAAAAGGCCAATTTCAAAAGGTTAACACTTGTAAAGGAGTATACATATTATACTTCCGATATAATATAGAGATGAAATAGTCTCATACTATCATTCTTTAATATATATATATATATATATATATATATATATATATATATATATATATATATATATATATATATATATATATATATATATATATATATATAACTGATTTTTTTATCACATTTTCGTAATTTTTAATTATACATCGTAAAAGAATCATCAAGTATATATTCGTATGCTTAACATTTTTAAATTGCAAAAAACTATATTAAATATTGAAAAGATATATAACATTGTCACCAATATGAAACTTTGAAACAAGATATAAAGTAATAATATCCGAAACCGAAGCTTAACATTAGATTCGGAAAAAAAAAAAAAACAAAAAGAAAAAACACTAGAGAAATTATTAAAGCTATTCATGGGATTGTGGTTTCATGGGATCGTCGTAAGTTTAATTTTTGATTAAAGACCAAAAGTATTTTCTTGTCCATAATGTTGGGTGGTGAAGGTGATTAAATCTTTGCGAGACCAAGCTGGAAGATATTGATTTACCCGTTTCTTTAAAATGGGTTTTGTCCATTTTAAAACATAATTTTTAAAACTTATTCGATTCTAAAATAGGTACATATTTATATATTCGTGTTTTTTTTATTTTTTTTGTTTCAATATAATAAAACAGATGATGTATCAGAAAATAATCACCAAAATATGGTGATCAAACATGATTTAAAGGAGTTCAATTATTTTGTAAACAACATTTTAATAGATTTTTCGGTTACAATGTGTTTTATATAGATACTAAAGAAAAATTTGGTTATAATTTAATACTAAATTAATTTGATTATTATTCGTCCGTTTTGTAGCTCGGTTTGGCGGTTTTGAAGAACCATTTCCACCGGTGGCAGATCCACACCACCAGGTCGGGTATATAGTAACAGTTGATTATGAAAATTTTTAAATTTTATATGTAATATTATATTTGAGATTTTAACTTAGAACACCATAGAAAAAATATGATTCTAACCAAAATTCAAACCACTAATTTCGACTAACATATTTTGAGAGGCAGACGTCCAATAATATGGATGAAATTTGTTCTGAGGAAAACGTGTTTACATTTGCCTTTGCTAAAATGCTCTTGGCATATGACTCAGATGCCGCTTGTTTCGGTCGATTTTGTTTTTCATGTTTCGGTTTGTGTTAGTCGGGATAAAGAATTTGAAAAATGGTTTGAGCATGGTATGCGTGTGTCCAATAGAAATTTGTTCTAGTTTCATGTTTGTAGATTTAGATTATAATGATACGTCACTATTTGAAGAGTTATTTCCATAAAATTCAATAATATTATATGATATATATATATATATATATATATATATATATATATATATATATATATATATATATATATATATATATATATATATATATATATATATATATATATATATATATATATATATATATATATATATATATATATATATATATATATAAAGATGGGTCATACGTGGAAAAGGATTTTGAAAACGTGGAAGAGCTTAGATGAGTGGAAGATGGATCCAAGAGGTTTAATTAGAAAAGAGGTGGATAACGGTAAAGAGACCTCTTTCTGGAATGACTGTAGATTGGAGAAGATTTGTTAGCTAAAACTTACCCCAGAGTTTTTCTTAAAGATATATACAAGAACTGCCTGGTGTCTGATAGAATTGGGAATGGAGAAAGCGGATGGGAGTGGAGTTATATGGTGAGAAACGGGAGAACAAAGGAAGAGCTAAATATGCTAAAATCATGTGTTTATAGTATTGTTTTGTCAGATAAAAGGGACAGATGGATATGTATAGGAGGGCCTAAGGAGGAATTTTCAGTAAATTGGTTTCAGAAGGAACTAGTTAATAAGAGAATTGGCCAAGTCATTGGTGGAAGTGTTTGGAACAAATGGGCCCTAATTAAAATCAATATTTTTGTTTGGAGATGTCTGAGAAAGAGAATTGTTGTTAAAGAAGTGTTACTCGCGATGGGCATCATCCCAAATTCAACCTCGACCCAATGTGAGGTGTGCAAAGGTAGTGCTGAAACGATAAATCATATTTTTATTGAATGTCCCTGTGCTGCCTAGGTGTGGAGTAGAGTCAAGGCGTGGTGGGGGCTTAATCGGAATATTGGGGGTAGTCTGGAATCTATGTTCGAGTGGTTGAGGTCTGGAGCCCAAAGTCGAATCCAGGAGAAAGTCTTGGAGTTGGTCGGTTTTGCTACTATCCAACTTCTTTTGAAACATAGAAATGAGCGCTTATTTGAGAACAAATTAAGTTCGGTGGAGGGTTTGTTTGGGCGAATCCAAAACGAAGTCTTTATTTGGGTTTTTAATAGAGCAAAGAAAGTGGTTTTAGATAAGAACAGGTGGTTTTATATGCCTAGTTTAGCGGTTGTCGAAATGTAATCCATTGGTGTGTTGTTTGTTCGCTTTGTTTTTGGGTGCCTTAGTGTCTTGCTAAGGTTTTGCCCCTGGATATAAAATGTTGCCCTTTCAATATATATATATATATATATATATATATATATATATATATATATATATATATATATATATATATATATATATATATATATATATATATATATATACAAATACATACATACATACATACATACATACATACATACATACATACATATATATATATATATATATATATATATATATATATATATATATATATATATACTAAAATTTTTGTTTATTAGCGATTAGTGGATTTAAAAACTAAAATTAAAAAAAAATCAAATTTGTTATATGCATATGTATATGCATATGCATATGCATATATATATATATATATATATATATATATATATATATATATATATATATATATATATATATATATATATATATATATATATATATATATATATGCAAACAATTATTTTGTCAATTTTATTAATTCTTCTAATCTCATAATAAGAAAAAAATTAGACCTATGTTTTTAAAGAAAATATTGTGTATAAACAAAATTCATAAAAAAAGGTTTTTAAAATACTTATTTAGGTTCTCATTTGAACTTTATTCTCTATTTCTCTCAATTATATATATATATATATATATATATATATATATATATATATATATATATATATATATATATATATATATATATATATATATATATATATATATATATATATATATATGGAGAGGATCAACATATAACCCCTTTTTATCCATAGAACTATAGAACCCCATTTTAAACCATTGGATCATTAAATCAATGGATATGAGTATTCCTTCTAAATACAATTAATTGTAATCCAATAATAAAGCTGGAAGGGTAATTTCGATAATCCAAATTGTGTAGTCTCCCGATCTCCAATAACTTTCGTATGTGATTTCTCCTTCTGATTTGATGTATCGACATCTTCAATTTCATATGGATTGTTCATTTTCGGCATAATCTCTTCCTGATTTTTGATCATTAACTCCATCTGCTTCATCAATGTTTGGAAATCAGCTTGTATTTCTGTTTGAACCGTTCCAGTATTATTTTCCAATTCATCTACCCTCGTTGTTACGTTTCTAGCCATTTCATCAATTGATTCTCTCCCGATCAACGACTTTTACAGTGAATCACTAATCCTTCCAATTGAAACGCCAACAGAAGGCGACAAACAAAGCTAGGTCGCATCGGTTTATCTTGACAGGTTTGAATTCTGAACATTTTATCTTGAATGTTCATTACTGAACATTTATGAACAGCTCTTAAATATTGAATCTTGATGATATCGTTTGGCTACATATCATGATCTCATCGCCTTACTCTTTGGATCGGACGAATCCTAACTAGAAAACTCAATCATGATCTCGTCGCCTTAGTCTCTGGCTTCAAATTGTTTATGCGTTATATGATTACATAATGGGGATTTTTTAAAATTAAGTTTCTGATTGATAGGATCAGATGAATCCTCACTTGAAAACTCAATCTAGAACTTTTTTTCATAAGAATAGTAGGATCCACAATCAGATATAATACAGTTTCAGGAAACTACAAATCAAATAAACAATGTTACATGGTCCAGGAGGTGTTTTGATGTGCGATATCAAACAATTATTCTGATATCTAACTTTAAGAATCAGAATTTAACAATATTTGATTCGATCCTAGAGATGACAAAACAAGTATTTCCAAATATGTGCCTATTTATAGATATTATGTGTCTTAATTATGTTGGGTGTTGAAATAAGAGAATAGATGAACTAAGATAGATATTGAATCAATAACACAATCAATCACACAATGATAAAGCAGCAAAGCTAACTGAACAATGTGATATGAATAACATGTGCCGAATGCTTGATTAGAATTTTGGTTTTACAATTGGGTTTTCTATTTCGTAGACATACAATTCTTGTAATCTAAACTTGTAGTCTCACATTTGACACGGTATGGTATCACTGATATTTATACTGAATCAGTGATACTAATAGTACAACTTTTACAGAGAATATCCTATCAGTGTACTAGCCAATAGGATAGAAGATTCATGCAACACGTATTGTACTATACGCGTGCACACAAAAGACAGATGACAGGCTATGAAGTCTTCGGATCCTCCATGCGTAGCACTTCGGAGTCTTCAGACTTCGGTGTCTTCTCTTGTTTATTCACTTCGGGGTTTTCTTATTCAACGGACTTCATGAGTGGGACTTCGGATATGTCAGCACTTCATCACAAATGTTCTCAACAATCTCCCCCTTTGTGGGAAGTGCATCCGAAGCCTATATACGAAAGTTTCTCTTGTATGCCCTCTTCAAGGTTTTTCTTACTGCCAGATACCAGTTCATATGATCCATGAACTTCTTCTTTTTCTCGGTGGAATTTGCATGACATGCATTCACATGTGAGATCATCCCAGAGATAAAGGAGGAGGGATGGAGGCCAATGTAGTCTATTTCAAAGAACTTGATTGTGACTTCGGTTTCATTTCGAAGTCCTTTGAAAACTACGCCATATGGTTCGTCCAAAATCTCCCCATTCTTGAATCTAGCTATGTTCCAAACTACAATAGGAGGAGTGTTCAAAGGTTGTCTGTAGTAGGAACATAGATCCAGGTCTTGTTTTGCAAACCTGAGAATATAATTGTTAAGGAAGCCCAGGATGTGGTTCATTGATGGTGAGGGCAGACATTGCAGCATGAGCAGCCTCCCTGCTTCGCAAGAGATCAAGAATATGGATAAAGTCCATAGGATTCATGATTGGGAAGTCTGCAATTGAGAACCTAGATTCAACTTCATCTGCCCCCCTAAGAACAAGAAATTCATAATTCCTGAATCCCATGTAGACTTCAGCTTCTTTGATTGAAAGAATTTTCTTTATCTTGTTCAAGCTCCAAACATAACTTTCTCGTTAAATGTATTTTGCATGGAAATTTATTTTCTTGGTCCAAAAACTTGCTTTCTGATCCTCGGGTACCGAAGAGACGAATTGAAGGAAAGCAAAAGTCTTCGGATTGAAGGGAATGTCAAGCTGGATGTCTTCGGAGTCAATGGTTGCAAAACTCTGAAGAGGAAGTCTGTTAAGTACATTTGGATTTTGGAATCCAAATTGCTTGATTGCTTCAACAGTCCATTCACCATTATCTCGAGCAAATTCGTTTATTTTGATCATTAAATTGTAATCTGCTCGCCTGGCCTTGTATATTTCCTCCATGTGTGGAGCAATTATGTATTCTAGCGATCGGTCTGTCGAGCTTCCAGCTCCAGCCGATCCACTAGCAACCATGGTAGTGGTTGTAATGGTTGAGGTTGAAGGACCTGCTGTGGCTGCAGAGATCTGTCTAGGCCTGCCCTGTGGCCTAGACAATCTATCAGAAAAGTTTATCAGAGGTTAAAGTGCAACTCTCAACTTTGTAATCAAATCTTGTGTGAGAGCTGCATTTGTTCGTTGCAGTTCTTCTGTAAACTTAGTGATATCCGAAGTGGTTTGGGCGGCTGTGAGCTCTTCGATTTTTGCTCTAGCCTCATCAAGCTGTTTTTCAAGCTTGGTACTTTGCTGGGATTCACTCTGAAGTCCTTGCAAGGCTTTCATGACTTTGGAGTTTGTTTTATCTGTCTTCTCAGCAAGGGCATCAACTTTCTTGTTGATGGTGGTGACAGCGGATTCAAACTTCTTTTCGAAGGTGGATTGGATCTTATTTTGTTCATCCATGAGCTTTTGTTCGAGCTTTTGTATGGAATCCCTGAATTCTTTGGACAAGGAGAACTCCAGAGATTCAATCTCTTCGGTGATGTCACCCAAGGTGGGTTTGGTGGGATCAAAGCCAGTTTGAGCTTGAATGAGAGTGTCAAGCTTGGAGTTGAGGACTTTGTACTGTTTCATTAGTACAAATCCTTCATCTGGCAAATCTTCATCTGACACTCCTTCAACATTCAAAGGAGCCATATGAAAGGCTTCAAAGAAGGCAGCTGAAGTGGGGTTTTGTCTTGAGGGTGATGGGGGTAAGTCAAACTCTGGTAATGAAAAATCAATACCAGAGATAGGTACTTCGGAGGTTGGAGGAGCAGTTGTTGGTGGTGGTGGTGGTATATCTCATGTAGTAGTGTGAATGGTGGTAGTTTGTTGAGCTGTTGTGGGAGGTAGTGGAGGAGGAGGTATAGTATGTGTAGGTGTGGGTGGTCTGGTTGTTTTAGGTGGAGATGGAGGAATGGTAGTTTGCAATGGAGAAGTTGGTCTGGTTGTTGATGTGGGTGAAGGTGGTTGATCAGCAAATTGTTCTTCTTCTTCTTGTTCCTCTTCATGGACTGTGGATAGAGTCCTTTCTGAGTCCGAAGACTCATCCACAACCAATATTTTTCTTTGCCTCTTCGGCTATTTCCTCTTCGGTGTTGTTTTCACTGAAGTCTTTATCTTCTTCTCTTCTTTCTTAGGACCACTGGGTCCACCAGCCATTTTCCTCTTCCCTTTTCCTTTTGGAAGCTCTCTTACAGGTGCAACCTGACTCATATCACGAGTTGGGTAAGGAATTACTAAAGTGTTGCGATAGGAGTTTACCTCACTGCATTCCAATGGAACTTTGGAGAGCATGACATTTGGTATTTGAGCACAGAAGTCAGCAGGTTTGTCGTCTAGAATAGGCATCGCAATGGGAGTGAACTTCATCTCTCCAAGAGAGGGATCAGGAACATACCCTATCTGCTGGTAATGGTATGAACGACGATTGCCCAGAATCTTGCATTGGCAATTTCTGTCCCCTTCATACTGTGATTGATGTGGGAGCAGAAATCTGTCCATATAATTGTTGCGAAGTCCACCTTGACATCGTAGTAAATTCCGTAGAGGAGACCTTGGAATGTAACACTCGCAGAATCAAGGCCTGAGGTTCTTCCAGAGAGACATCTCGGGAAGATACTGAAGAAGTATCTCTAGAGGTCAGGGAGTTGGTTTTTCTTGAAGGTGCTTATTCTTTCAAGTGGGGGTTCATACCCCATTTCATTGAACATACTAACCAGTTGGTCAGCAGATGGAACCACCATCTCCTTTGAGTTGTAGATTGGGAGTCGAAGAGCTTCAGCAAACTTTTCCTTGGTTAATTGTACTTTCTTTGTTTTGCCCTTGGCATCAACAGCCTCATAGAACACAGATTTGACCTGGTTGTTGGAATCAAATAGGGCATTGGATGTGTAGTGAGCCCTGTGAACCAGAGTAGCAGGGATTGAAGGAGTACAGGTTAAGGCGTAACCTAGTACAGACCTTTTCATGCATTCCACCAATGCATCGATTGGTTTAGGGTAAAGAGGTAGATCGTTTCGTAGCACCAGGTTTGATGATTGACTCTTGAGATTTGGAACAGACATGGCTTCAGCGGTTTGTGATTATGCTTCAGCTGCCATTGATGATGAGATGAAGAAGATGAAGAGGATGAAGGGTTTGTGGATTTCTTCGAGAGTGAGTTTGCAGAGAGAAATGGGAGTTTTGTTCGCGTAAAGAGTGCAATGGAAGAGGTGAGTAGTTTATATAGCATTCGTGGTCCCTAGGCCATTTAATGCAAGATTGAAATGGTCCAGTAGAACGTGGACACCTCAGCACCTGCTCATCCCACTATCTCTGCAAAAAGGAGAAATATACGACTGTTAGTTACAATGATTCAAAATTTGAACTGTTACCTTTTGAGAAGTCATTATGGTTAATGTTTTTCATTTAATTCTCATTGACAGCTGTAAGCAAACAGTTATAATTCAAGGAATGTTTGTCTCTGTGATTTATCATAAATGTGGAAATCATTTGAACATTTAATTGACTTCGCAGTTATGAAAAATTATGACCGTTGAGGGTACGCTTCGGAGCATAAAGTTATGTTTGACTCCGAAGAGTGTTCTGTCACTTCGGTGATTGACAAATGATTGCAAAGTGTTCATCAATGTACCGAAGTCCATATGTTTTCTCTTTGTTTTTCTATAAGTTTTTGATTTTACTTTTGACTGATGCAATATGTCGTTTAACCTTAGCTTTCATGAATAATATGAAAAGATGATTTAATCGAGTTAATGTACAGAGTCGTTCGAATCATGTTGGAAGTCCATTTTTCATTTGGAAGTTTGTTTGATTCAATATTGGTCATGAATTTATAAGTCTAATCACCCCATCACTGACTTGATTTTGCATTAGGAAACATGTTTTGAGTTGTGCTTATGTGCTTCAAAATTTTCAAATATAATAAAGATAACATCCTTCGCATTTGAAATTTAAAGAAGTTTTCATTCATGAATTGAGCATCAGAAGTGTTTCAGAAGGTTTGATTGGATTGTTTTGAAGATTCATTTGAAAAATTTATTCCTTTTCATCAGTTGAAGTGTTTGGATACTAAGCTCTGATGACAAGCCTTTGAGCTTCGTACACCACTTCCACTTTATCATTTAAGATAGACTACTTGAAATGTTCATATTCTTCTACAAGGTACTCGACTATGTTATAGGAGCTCCTTGTATCGTTATTTAAAGCAGAAGAATAAGCATTTGAATGCTGATTTTTCTTTTGCATTCACTTGGTTATCTTTTGGTTTTTGTTTGTCTTTGTTTCTTTTGACAAATGTTTTCTATTTTTCTTTCTTGTTTTCTATTATGAATTTCCTTATACGAAGACATAGAACATCACCATTTGGTTTCTTTCTTTGGTGCTTTTTGTTTTTGTTTTAAACAATCCATGTGAGTGAAAATCTTCATATAGTTCAATTTTGTACCATTTAATGAAAAGAGATGTAAATTTACTTATCAAACGATGTTGGTTCTATTTTTGAGGAAAACTTCGGAGCACTTGAATTATCCTGTGTAGTTTTGAGGCTACATGATTAGTTTGAAGTTGAAGCGAGTCAAGTTTCGAATGGTGGTTAGAAATAGACATTATGTTAAGGTTATTGAAATCAAACAAGGCTTCAAATTGTAAAATAGCATTGACCTCACTTCGAAGTCTGTTTTCTTACCAATGTTTCAAGTCGATTCCCAAATACCTTTTAGTGCAATAACGTATGATTTTCAGAATCTAAAATCAAAGTTTTGTCCTTTACTTGGTTAATTCATGAGAGAAAAGTTAAACTTTGTCATTGTGCATCAGAATTTTCTTTTCGTTTGGTATGATTTTTCTTGTTTTTGAATTTCCTTTGACTTAAACAACTCTTTATTTTTATCCTTAAAGGATGAAGTTAACATTTGTTCAAGTGATTTTCAAATTTGAAGAGTTTATTTTGAAGAAAAGTTTGTTCTGCAGACCTCCGAAGTGATATTTTACTTCGGAATACTGCGGTGAAGTAGCAAGTGTTTTTGCTTGTTTTTCTCTGATGAGTTCCGAAGCCAAAAATGACTTCGGGGGTCTGCGGAGTTTAGTGTTTTTGTAATTTTTTTTTTTGAATTTGCAGAACAAGCAAGTGTTTTTGCTTGTTTTTCTCCGATGACCTCCGAAGCCAAAAATGACTTCGGGGGTCTGCGGAGTTTAGTGTTTTTGTAATTTTTTTTTTTGAATTTGCAGAACAAGCAAGTGTTTTTGCTTGTTTTTCTCCGATGACCTCCGAAGCCAAAAATGACTTCGGGGGTCTGCGGAGTTTAGTGTTTTTGTAATTTGTTTTTTTTGAATTTGCAGAACAAGCAAGTGTTTTTGCTTGTTTTTCTCCGATGACCTCCGAAGCCAAAATTGACTTCGGGGGTCTGCGGAGTTTAATGTTTTTGTAATTTTTGAATTTGCAGAAAAGAGTAAGAGTGAGCAAATCTGGTATTTATTGAAGAGTTGATCCATCTATCATTCCAAGTCCACAGACGATTCTTGTGAATGGTTCTTCATTCAGAGCCTTTGTGAAGATATCTGCCAATTGTTCTGTAGTATGAACAAAGTACACCTCAATATTCCCCTCCTCAACATGACTTTTGATGAAGTGATACCGAAGAGCTATATGCTTCGTCTTGGAATGTTGAACTGGATTGTGGCATATACGAATTGCACTTTAAGAGTCACAGAACAAAGGAATTTTTCTCATATTAATGGCATAGTCTTTCAATTGACTCTGAATCCAAATGATCTGTGAAGTACACGCTGCAGCTGCTACATATTCAGCCTCTGCAGTGGAGATAGAGACACAAGTTTGCTTCTTGGATTGCCAGCTGATAAGTTTTCCATCTAAGAATTGACAACCCCCCGAAGTGCTCTTGCGATCAATAGAGCATCCACCAAGATCGGAGTCTGAGTAAGCTTGAATGTAGAAGCCAGAGTTTGCTGGATACCACAGACCATAAGTAGTAGTTCCATGAAGATATCGGAATATTGTCTTAACCGCAGCCAAGTGAGGTTCTCTTGGGTCAGCCTGATATCTAGCACAATTGCAAACCGCAAACATGATATCTGGACGACTGGCTGTAAGGTAGAGCAAGGATCCAATCATACTTCGGTATTGCTGTATGTCTGTCTTCGGTTTGTCTAATGATGGATTCAACCTTGTACCTGCAGGTAAAGGGACTTTTGCTTTGGAGCAATTAGTCATTCCGAAGCGTTCAAGCAAACTCTTCGTATACTTCTGTTGATTTATGAATATTCCCTCCTTGGATTGTCTTATTTGTAATCCAAGAAAGAAGTTAATCTTCCCCATCATACTCATTTGAAATTTGCTCTTCATTAATTTTTCAAAATCTTTTGACAAATTAGGGTCAGTGGATCCAAAGATTATGTCATCTACATAAATTTGTACTAACATCAAGTGAGATCCAACTTTCTTTCTAAAAAGTGTTGGATCCACTGATCCCTGCATAAAGTTTGATTCTTTCAAAAATTTAGTCAATGTTTCATACCAAGCCCTTGGGGCTTGTTTTAAACCATAGACTGCTTTGTCTAGCACATAGCAATGATTCGGATGAGTTTTACTTTCAAAGCCAGGTGGTTGTTCAACAAAAACGGTTTCCTCGAGATCACCATTCAGAAAAGCACATTTAACATCCATTTGATAGACATCAAAGTTTTTGTGTGCAGCATAAGCTAAAAATATCCGAACTGATTCGAGTCTGGCAACAGGAGGAAAAGTTTCTTCATAATCAATCCCCTCCTGTTGACAATAACCCTTGACAACCAGCCTAGCCTTGTTCCTAACTACATTGCCTTCGGTGTCTAGTTTATTACGGTATACCCATTTGAGACAGACAATTGATGCATTTGCAGGTTTTGGAATTAGCCTCCAGACTTTGTTTCTTTCAAATTCTTCTAATTCCAACTGCATTGCTTCAATCCAGTCTGAGTGATCAAATGCATCTTTGACGTTCTTAGGTTCTACCTTAGAAATAAAGACATTGAACATGCACAACTCAGAAGTTTTGTTAAGATCTAATTGTCTTTGGTGAAGTTGTACACGAGTCAGTACTTTATCTCGAACATGACCGATGACAAGTGATGGAGGATGATTTCTCGTCCATTTGTCCAAAGGAGGATAGTTTGGATCAAAATCAAGAGATCCTTCAGCATCGATGTCCTCAATGTCTGAGGGATAACCCGAAGTGGAAGGAAAATCACCCATTAGCAGATGATTGATTGAATTTGTGTTGGTTTGTGGTATGTGCATTTGTGAAGTTGAGTTTGATGTGTGCTCCCCCTGGAAATTTGTTGGTGTTGAGGAAGTGGTAGCTTTATCCGAAGCGATTGTTGTGGCAGAATTCGGAGTGACAATCTCTGGCTCCCCCTGGATTGTTGGATACAGGGATATGATATTTGAGACTGACTGGGGAGTGGAGATAAGAGTGTTGGTTCCTCTTGGAATGTTGTTTGATTCCCCATCAGTATTTGAAGTGCCAGCACTTCGGTTTGATGGCTCCCCCTCAACACTTGCATTTTCCATACTCTGGTTAGATGGCTCCTTCTCAACAAAAGATGGTTTTTGTATGCTGCTTGTAGAGGAGTCATCAGGTCCATCTGTGAGCTTGGAGAGTTCGGACTCATGGTTATCTGGTGCCCTAGCTTCGGAGTCCACAGCTCTCACAGGTTGATCAAATAAAAGTGAGAAGTCTGTGTCAAATGTTGTGATTGGAACAGCATCTTCAGCAGGTTTTGGAAAGATAGAAGACATAGGAAATGGATGCAGAGACTTCTTGATGTAGTAGTCATCAAACCTTAGATTAATGGTTTCTTCGATTTTGCGAGTTCTCTTGTTCATGACTCTGTAGGCTTTTGAGTCTTGAGAGTAACCAAGGAATATGCCTTCTTCTGATTTATCATCGAACTTGGTCAGGATCACGTTTAAGATAAAACACCTACAGCCAAAGATGTGAAGAAATTTGACATTTGGCTTTCTTCGGTTGAGTACTTCGTAAGGTGTAATATGGAATCGTTTGTGAATGTAGGATCTGTTTTGAGTAAAGCATGCAGTGGAGATAGCTTCAGCCCAGAAGTACATGGGCAAGTTTGCGAAGTTTAGCATTGTCCTGGCTGCTTCACACAAAGAGTGATTTCTTCTTTCCACGACCCCATTTTATTGAGGAGTATAGGGTGCAGAGAAGTTGTGACTAATTCCCTTTGTCTTCAAGAATCCATCCAAGGTCTGATTTTTGAACTCCGAACCGTTGTCACTGTGCACAGTTCGGACTTTCTTGTTGAGCATCAATTCCATTTTCTTTATAAAGTTGATGATTTCTTCAGCTGCATCTGATTTGTTTCTTAGGAACAATACCCAAGTAAACCTTGAATAGTCATCAACAATAACAAGAATGTACTTCTTTTTTCCTATTGATTCTACTGCAGATGGTCCACACAAATCCATGAAGAGAAAAGAAAGAGGTTCGGTGATTTTTGGGTTGATCACTGTAGGATGCCTTTGTTTTGTCTGCTTGCCATGTTCACAAGCAGAGCAAAGAGAATCATTGTCGAATTTGAGAGCTGGCATACCTCGAACCAAATCCATAGCCACCAATTTGTTTAGGTCTTTGAAGTTCAGATGGGCGAGTCTTCGGTGCCATAGCCAGCTGACATCGGAATTGGCTTTGGAGAGAAGACATAAGGATTGCCCACCTGTCACTGGCTTTAGATTTAAGGGAAACATAGATCCCTTCCTTTTTGATTTCAGTAAGACTTTATTTGTTGCTTCTTTGGTGATTACACTCCCTTGGTTGTTGAATGTGACAGAGTTTCATGTTCCAACCACCAATTGAGATATACTCACAAGGTTACGTTTTAATCCTTCAACAAATGCCACTCGGCTGATAGTGAATTGGCCATTTGTTATTTTTCCATATCCCCGAATTGGACATGTTTCATTATTACCAAAGCGAACATTTCCAGCATCATCCAAATTCCTGTAATCCCTGAGATATTCCTTCCTCCCAGTCATATGTCTTGAGCAGCCACTATCCATGTACCATTTTGAATCATACCGCTCATCAGACATAACCTGCAATCAATCAAGAAGGAGTTGGTACCCAATCAATCTTGGGTCCTCAGGGTAAGCAAAGGAATCTTGAATCCATTTTTCTACGGCCTCTTCAGAAATTTCATTTGCATTTAAATTAATCAAATTCTCCGAAGTCTCATGTGATGAGCCCGATTCCGAAGTGTTTGAGCAGGATTCAGAAGAGTTTTTAGTTAAAAATGATGAGTCCGAAGTGACTGACAAAATGGCAGACTTCGGAACCCATTTACGAATGGAATATTTTGATTTAGAGGATTTTGAAGATTTTGAAATTTTTGTTTTTGCAGTTAAGTTTTCTTTCAAGTCATTTCTTTTCCAATTTTGTTTTGGTTTTTCAGTTTTTGACTTCGTTGAAATTGAGCTGCACAACGTAGAGGTACATAGATACTCTTCGTATGCCATTTTAAAGTCATTTAATGATATATCCTTATACTTGAACATATCCAAATTGTTGTCCAGCCATTTGTGGAATGTGTCTATCAGATTGTTTCCTTTTGAAAATGTTTTCTTCGTCGGTTTTTGAAATTTTGGATTTGGAAAGTTAGGTTTTGTAGGTGTAAAAATTGGTTTTTCATTTCGACTTTTAACTTCTGAGATTTTTGAACAAACAGGTTTTGTACCAGAAGTGGAAGCAATTGCTTCATTTTGTTTCAAATCACTAAAAGGAGTTTTTCTTTTCACAAGATTTAAGATACGCTTGGTTTTTGAATCTTCAACGGTGGGTTTTTGAGTTGGTTTAGAAATCACCACTGCTGATTTTGGTTTTTGTAGAATTTGTGATCTTTTCAAAATTTGGGGTTTTTGTATCGAGGTTTTGTTGGTTAAAACTTTTGATTTTGAAACTTCATTTTCAGGATTGTGTGAAAAAGGTACACATTCACAAGATTCCATTAATTCCAATACATCCATCTTCGGAACTGTGGGTTTTTCCACAACTTGAATTTGTTTGTAGTTTTGATTAATGTAAATGTGATCATCGTTCTTAAGATTTAGTAAGTGTGACATGTTTTTGGGTATTTTCTCTTTTTCAAAACAAAGACGATTATACACGTTGTGACCATATAATTCTTGTTTCCTTATATTTATTTTTACTTCCATTTTCTCATTCATTTCATTCTCGACCATTTTGGATGATGAGAAAAACCCTTCATTTGTAACTGTGGAGTTATCCTTTTCAAGAAGTTTTTGCAATTCATTATCAATTAAGGGTAATCCACCGGGTTTTACAAAAATTATGTTTTTGAAGTAAGAAACCTTAGGATAGATGCATGCCACTTTGACTAGCCTTTTTGAATCATCATTGAGATATTGATCATAAGAGTCTGATTCATCTGTGATTTGAAGTTTAAAATTTGAAGTTTCTTTGGTTTCAAAAATTTTTGATTCACAATCCATTTTTGTTTTTCCTTTGTCCACCGAAGACATTTGTGAGATGTCTTCGGAGGTCGATTCGGATATAGAGGATGACTTTAACAATATCAAAGAGGAACAATCAATCTCCTCCATGTCTGAATCACTTTCAGAATCCTTTTCAGACATGTTATTGACAAGTTCCTGTTCCTTTGTTTCAATTTGAGGTACAGCCTTTTTTAGGATGGGAATTCCTTGAGGCAATATTTTCAACAATTTATCAGCAGTTAGATGTTTTTCTTCAGATATCAGGCCATGTTTATATGATGGATTTGTAACTTCGGAACCTGATACTATGGATTCGTATTCATAAGATATACTATCGACTTCCTTTAATTTGAACTCAATGAAAGGTAATAGTTGTCTATGTTGGACATTGCAAACATTAGCTGAATGATAAATTCTAGTAATATGCGCATATAATCGTTTGGCAGTTTCACAAAATATGTTTTGCTTTTTTAAGATTACATCATGATTGTTTAGGAATTTTTTTCTGTTTTCTTCTAACAAGGAGATTCTAAGATTGGATTTTTCTAATGCTAGCTTCAGGCTTTCTACTCTCCCCCTCAAGCTTAGAAGCTCCTGCTCAGTGAGTACTTCCCTATTTTTAGCATCAATGAGTAATTTATGCATAACAGAGCAATCACGAGTTATTTCATTTATAATTGGAGCAGATTGAGAAATGGGAATTTTAAAAGATGAAAGAAGTTTTGATACCTGTTCTGGGATTGTCAAACGGGTGTCATTTGCCATCAAGCATACTTCCTCCTCATCATCAGAAGAGTCTTCAAACCAAGTCTTCGGAGTATCAGCAGCTGTCATTCCCAATCCCTCCGAAGTCACAAACACAAGACCCGCAGTTGCTTCAACCTTCATCATTTCCTCATCATTCAATTTCTCCGAAGTGTCTTTTAGAAAGCTCTTATCGACATCATAGGCCATGAAAGCACTATGAGATGGCTTTCTCACTTCGTCATCATCTGAGTCCGAAGACCAAACTTGACATGATCCTTGACGAACATCAGCAGCCATTAAGGCTAGGTCTTTGGTCCTTACTCTAACTTCCTCCATTTTTCTTGCGTAATATGCTTCATCCTTCACTTGTGGTTTCTTTTCATTTTGCTTCCGAAGCATGCAGTCTTTTGCAAAATGATTCTTGCCATGACAATAATTGCAATCATAACCAGAATCACCTGAGATCTTCTTCTCTTCGGACTTTTCTTTGGATGACTCCGAAGCCGGTTTTTCAGATGGCTTCGGGGTTGACAGTTTCAAGTTCTCCTCCTTTGGAGTGAATATTTCAGGTTTAGGCTTGGAGTTGAAGTTTGATTTGTTAAAGTTTTTCACAAATGGCTTCCCAGTGTTGTTTTTGAAGAAGGGTTTCTTGAATCTACGATTGTTGGCGGCATAAAGAGCAACAGTATCTCCATTATCATCTACCATGTAGGCAGCAATGTCTTCGACCCACCAAATCGGGTTCATGTGATTTTAATAGATTGTATAGGGCAGCCAGCTTGTATTTCTCAATATTCTCATAGGATTTGACCATAAGCATGATTGGCCTCCACTCCTTGCGAAGACTGTAGAGAAATTTGATATTTATCTCTTGTTGGCTTCTTGTTTCCCCATACCTATACAGTGTGTAAATCATGTTGCTCAAACGTTCATAACAGGCTTTTAAGGACTCGTTTTCTTCTTGCTTAAAGTTCCCGAAGTCTGCAAGGATTTCTTGAACTTTGCTAGTATGGAGGATTTTATCTCCTCCGAAGCGGAGTTCAAGATTGTCCCACATCTCCTTTGCAGATTTCGCATAAGCAATGTGGTGGCTGACATCAGGACCCAAGCCACTTCTTAGTTCACGCATGGCCCTCTCATCGTTTTCAAGTTTCTTCATGTCTGCAGCATTAAGAACAACAGCTTCTTCTCCGTCAGGAACAACGAATCGACCAGCAATGTCTGTGTGGGGACCTTCAGTCACAGACCTCCATAGATCTTTGTCCAGTCCAATAAGGTAATCCTTCATTCGACCAGCCCAATAATCATAGTAAGAAGTTACTAGAACAGGAGCCTTTGTTGCAGAACCGATGAGGTTTGCATAGTTAAGCATATTGGCATAAGTTGCTGTGGAATCAGTCATCTTGATGTATTTCAACTGGATCTTTTCAGTAAAAACGGGTAGTAGAGATTTGCAACAGTTAAGGAAGACTAAATCTGAGAATTGATTCAGATCTAGAGCTGAAGCAAACGAATTCGAACTCTATCAACAGGTTTTTGAGCTGACCTGCTCTGATACCACTTGTTGGGTGTTGAAATAAGAGAATAGATGAACTAAGATAGATATTGAATCAATAACACAATCAATCACACAATGATAAAGCAACAAAGCTAACTGAACAATGTGATATGAATAACATGTGCCGAATGCTTGATTAGAATTTTGGTTTTACAATTGGGTTTTTGTTGAAAAATATATTTTTATATGTGACCATCACTGAAATAAGATGAACTGTTTTTATCTAACAAATATTATCAGTTTATTTCAGATTGCATGAATTCGAGATCAAAAACAAAGAAGAATCAAGACCCGAGAAACTTTGAGAAAACAACTAAACCTGAGGAAGTAATGCTACGAACCAAAGAGCAAAATACAAAAATGTCACACTGCTACAGCAATCACGACACGACAGAAGGCATGGTCGCGACGTGAAGAAGAGCAAAGACAGAAGTCCAGATCGCTACAGCGGTCGCGACGCGACGGCAAGGGTGGTCGCGACGCGAAGCCCCAAACGCGACACCACCAACTTTTCAATCGCGAGACTACCAACACAACGCACTAACCAGTGGCCGACCAAAAGCAACACGACACACGCACCTTCGCGACGCGACGGCATGCTTGGTCGCGACGCGATGCCTGTTCTCAGCAACTTTAAATAAGAAGCTTACCTCTTGCCATTCTTGTGCAAAAAACCTTACACCACACCATACCCATTCAAGCACCAATACATCAAGATTACCCCACGTCCAAAGAGCAAAAAACCTGCCAAAACTCTCTAGAAAACTCTTTTCAACCAAAGAAAATCCACGTCCAAACAAACACCAAACAAAACCGCTACACCCATACTCTACCCGACACCAAACAAAACCTCTACCCGACACCAAACTTCAAACCTCTAAACAGCCTCAACCCGAATACCAAACTACAAAACCTACACACCCTCTACCAAATACATACACCACGAAAACTAAAACCACAAAAACCCCGTGCATCCCAATTAAACCGACACCAAAAACCCATTTCACCAAATACCAAAAACTACCAAACCTCATCCTACCGTAAAGAACAAGAATCGACGCTTCAAAGAAAACACCATCTTCCTCAGCTATCGATAAGTTCTTTTGAAATTATCTGTGTCGTTATTGATTTATTTAAACTGTTATAAATCAACTGTACCAGATATCCAATACATCCGAATTGAACCTTGACAACGAAAACATATGTGGACTGTATTTAACCGAGACATCTAACTTCTAACTTCTAACTTCTAACCTTTTTATTTATTGTAAAAACACTTTATCGTTGATAATGGCGTTTATTACATCTAACCTCTAACTTCTAACATTTACTTTATTTACCGCTTTCTGTCTATTTAAATACTGTCTAGTTTAGATTTACTGCTTTATTTTACTTATTTATAGCTTTCAGTAACTTAATTTTAATTTATATTTATTCCGCAACTCTTTCTCATTCCGCATATTATAGATAAAATACATATCTGTCACACAGTAATCGGCTTAAAAACCTTACTCGTGGAGATAAGTTATCGTATTTTCAACAATTGGTATCAGAGCTCGTGTGATTTAGTCTGAAATTTTTGTTGAAAACTTTATTTGTGTAGCGTTTTTATAACCAACCAATAAGTTTTCCTTAAAAATTTCATTTTAATATCACTTGTTCAAAATCCTTTCAAAACAAAAAAAAATTAAAATCTTAAAATTTTCAAAAAAAAAAAACAACCCAAAAAATGTCTTCCACAACCTACTCAAGAGCTCCATATGTCATCGATCAGGTATGGTCTATGATCTCAGAAATCGGTCTTTCAAAAACACCATTTGAGTCCCACATGACTAAGATTGAGAACAGTTTGAAAGCTGATCTCAAACTATATCATGACACAATAGTCAAATCTGATATCTGCAAATCTGAATTACAAACCTTGCAACTCAGATTTGGAGAATCAACAATGACTAGAGACAAACTTGAAAGAGACGTCAAACGAAAATCAGAAGAATATAATCACGTCTTAGATCAATTAAATGAAGCTCTAAAACAAAAAAGGGACTTAGAAATAAAAAATCAATTTTATTTTCCATCTGAAATAAAAGATGCCTTAGAAATAGAAGTCCTTCAGTTAAAACTAAAAATTCAAGATTTAACTGACAAAAACACTAGTTTGATTCTAAAACTAGATGATTCTTCAAAACAAATCAAACTTCTTGAATCTGAGAATCAAAGATTTCAAGGAAAACTGGATTCTATCAATCTTGCTAGAAAGCTAAGTGATGATATTTTCATCAAAGCAACATCCTTAGGATCTGGCAAAATCGATACAAATACAGACCTGGATTAGGAAGAGAATCCATCGAAATCGAACAAGCCAAACAAGAAACCAGGACTAACAGTGAAAACTCTGAATCAACTCTAACAGATCTATCCACATCTGTTAATGAGGAAAATTCAGACGACGAAACAGTTATCAACTGTAAGCCAGATGATACTAATTTCACAGTTTCCAAAAGATCTTTCACTAATAGGTCTTCAACCCACCAAATCCAAATTACCAACCAAAACTCCAAATTTAAAGAATTTTTGAATAGATCAAACTCCTTTTACAAGAAAGACAGTACCTCTAAACCAATTGCTCTTCAAAAGGAACAAGGCAAACCCAAAGTTTTCAAACAAACCCAAAAGAAACCTTTGAAACCAGCCTCTTTGCCACAAAAACAAAAAAAATTTCAAAACCATCCTCATCCTAAAAACAAAGAAAGGTTATCAGACAAGTCATTACATAAAGGATACCTTTCACATAATCAGAAATCTTTCCAAATGACAGGTTTTCAAAAACAAATCTTAAATTGGGAAAATCTGATAAGTCAAATCAAGCCTCAACCACTTCGTCCAATTAACAGAAACCATAATGATTTCAAATCACCGAAAACCATTAACAAATCAGGACCCACCATGGTTTGGGTACCTAAACTTTCTGTCTAATTGCAGGTACTTTGTGCTGGAGAGCCCAAGGATGATACATGGTATATCGATAGTGGCCGTTCCAAGCATATGACAACAAACCATAGCCTTCTACAAGACTTCAAACCCACACTACCTCCGATGCAGAAACTTCACAATCAAACCAAAATGATGCGGATCCAGTCGAGGAGGAACCACCAAAACCAGAACCCTCCTAAAACACCCCAATCCACCTGTCCAAATGATCCCAATGCATCATTTATGGGAGAACCACCAAAACCAAATTCCTCTTTAAACAATCCCAACCTACCTATCCAAAATGATCCCAGTGCATCATTTATGGGGGAACTCTCGTTACCCCAATTTCACCCCCAAACCAAAATTTTCCAAAAACATTCAAATAACCAAAATTTTCCAAAAACATTCAAATAACCAAAATTTTCAAAAAAAAACATCCACATAATCAAAAATCACAAAAAAAAAACTTAGGATAAAGTTTTATCTTTTTAAAGACTTTATAAAACCATGTGATTAACATCTTCTTGACTAAATTTTCAGATACTTATGCTCGATGAATGTTCTCAGTCATATTGATTCTTAATTGAAGAGAAGGTTCAAATTTCAAACATTTTTGTTATGTACATCCTCCTATTCCCTTTGAATTTATTTCAATTATAAACGATTTTATCTATTAAGGGACATAAGATCAGGAGATTCAGATGAAAACCAAACCCATGTGAGAAATTGTGCCTCGTCTTTAAATGCTAAGTGGAATTCATTTCTGTGAGCAAAGGTGTTTTCATTATGACTTATAGGATTTATACTCTTATACCGTGATGCTAGTCTCATTTTTGCTTAGATATCAAAATGACCAGGGACGATACTTTCATTTTCTTATATATTAGACAAACTGTCTATTATATCACCTATCCCTATCCTCAATCAAACCACTTCAAAGAAAAGCTTCATCATCTGGCATAACAAATCTGACAAATGAAGAAACGACAAAGTCACATCCAACAAATGCTGTCAACAAATCACAATTGGTAACCACATCAGATATCTTTTACACAATGTGTATTTGCACAAATCAAGAAAAGATAAAAACAAAGGTGAACACTTCACCAAAGAAAAAAAGAAGATTTACAACACAATCCATCAAGACAGACATCTCTCAAACAACGTATTCTCAAAAGCTTTATCAAATATAGCTGTCAAAACCAAAGATTTACCGGGATACTGTAGCCTTCATAATTGAATATTCTTAGTTGCAAACTGCACTATGAAAATTTCTAAACCCCTCTACATGTATTTACCGACGGAGAGAGAGTGAACATTAATGGCATGAATGAAGAAACCCTCTGAGTAATGCCGAAACCAATCTTATGTGATTGATTATCTAATATGAAGACCAAGTGACTAAAGTATATAGGTATAAATCCATATTAAGCATAAGTCAACACCTTCAAACTGAGAGATATCACTCATCTTTATTGATTATACACCAGTTCTGCACCCAGAACAACCAAAACACCTCAGTCAAATGTGAGCTATACCTATGAGATTTCATCTGAATCGACCTATTAAGATCACTTGTCGTCTTTATAATTGTTATAAAATCTTAAGGAATATTATGAAAGCACATATACAAAAACCCTTTGATAAATGAACTCGAAACCTTGATTCAGAAACAAATATTCTTGACAAACATTTTTCAAAACATAAGTAAAATCTAGTCACACTTTTTCAAAACACGTGATATGGTTTTATAAATGTTTTATCCAAACTCCAAGAATTTGCAACCTTAACCTTTTAATCTGTTCTTATTTCAGTAATGATCACATAGGGGGAAATTGTTGAAAAATATATTTTTATATGTGACCATCACTGAAATAAGATGAACTGTTTTTATCTAACAAATATTATCAGTTTATTTCAGATTGCATGAATTCGAGATCAAAAACAAAGAAGAATCAAGACCCGAGAAACTTTGAGAAAACAACTAAACCTGAGGAAGTAATGCTACGAACCAAAGAGCAAAATACAAAAATGTCACACTGCTACAGCAATCACGACGCGACAGAAGGCATGGTCGCGATGTGAAGAAGAGCAAAGACAGAAGTCCAGATCGCTACAGCGGTCGCGACGCGACGGCAAGGGTGGTCGCGACGCGAAGCCCCAAACGCGACACCACCAACTTTTCAATCACGAGACTACCAACACATCGCACTAACCAGTGGCCGACCAAAAGCAACACGACACACGCACCTTCGCGACGCGACGGCATGCTTGGTCGCGACGCGATGCCTGTTCTCAGCAACTATAAATAAGAAGCTTACCTCTTGCCATTCTTGTGCAAAAAACCTTACACCACACCATACCCATTCAAGCACCAATACATCAAGATTACCCCACGTCCAAAGAGCAAAAAACCTGCCAAAACTCTCTAGAAAACTCTTTTCAACCAAAGAAAATCCACGTCCAAACAAACACCAAACAAAACCGCTACACCCATACTCTACCCGACACCAAACAAAACCTCTACCCGACACCAAACTTCAAACCTCTAAACAGCCTCAACCCGAATACCAAACTACAAAACCTACACACCCTCTACCAAATACATACACCACGAAAACTAAAACCACAAAAACCCCGTGCATCCCAATTAAACCGACACCAAAAACCCATTTCACCAAACACCAAAAACTACCAAACCTCATCCTACCGTAAAGAACAAGAATCGACGCTTCAAAGAAAACACCATCTTCCTCAGCTATCGATAAGTTCTTTTGAAATTATCTGTGTCGTTATTGATTTATTTAAACTGTTATAAATCAACTGTACCAGATATCCAATACATCCGAATTGAACCTTGACAACGAAAACATATGTGGACTGTATTTAACCGAGACATCTAACTTCTAACTTCTAACTTCTAACCTTTTTATTTATTGTAAAAACACTTTATCGTTGATAATGGTGTTTATTACATCTAACCTCTAACTTCTAACATTTACTTTATTTACCGCTTTCTGTCTATTTAAATACTGTCTAGTTTAGATTTACTGCTTTATTTTACTTATTTATAGCTTTCAGTAACTTAATTTTAATTTATATTTATTCCGCAACTCTTTCTCATTCCGCATATTATAGATAAAATACATATCTATCACACAGTAATCGGCTTAAAAACCTTACTCGTGGAGATCAGTTATCGTATTTTCAACAGTTTTCTATTTCGTAGACATACAATTCTTGTAATCTAAACTTGTACTCTCACATTTGACACGGTATGGTATCACTGATATTTATACTGAATCAGTGATACCAATAGTACAACTTTTACAGAGAATATCCTATCAGTGTACTAGCCAATAGGATAGAAGATTCATGCAACACGTATTGTACTATACGCGTGCACATAAAAGACAGATGACAGGCTGTGAAGTCTTCGGATCCTCCATGCGTAGCACTTCGGAGTCTTCATACTTCGGTGTCTTCTCTTGTTTATTCACATCGGGGTTTTCTTATTCAACGGACTTCATGAGTGGGACTTCGGATATGTCAGCACTTCATCACAAATGTTCTCAACAAACTAATGAACAGGTTTGTCTCTCCAACAAATGTTCAGTAATGAACATCCAATGTTCAGTAATGAACATTCATGACTATAAAGTTAGTTGTTGTAATACTTCTCGTAATTGTTGAATATATGTTCATCTATGAACACACGTTCATGAATGAACATACATTTGGCTCTGTTCCTAATTCTATGTTTGGCGTTGTTTCTCCAATGAATATTCAGTAATGAACATCGCCATGTTCACTAAAGAACATTCATGAATATAATGTTAGTTGTTGTTGTAATACTTCTCGTAATTGTTGAATATATGTTCATCTATGAACACATGTTCATGAATGAATATACATTTGGATCTGTTTCTAATTCTATGTTTGCCGGGAAATGCAGCAACCGAGAAGGAAGAGAAAAAGAATAAAAGATTATAGTCGATGCTTATCTATGTTCAGTTATGAAATTTAGAGTTTTTGTTTAGATATTCGTCAATGTTCATTTATGAACATGTATGTAAGCTTGTATATTTGGTCAAAATACATTTCTGAACATGTGTGTGTTCATATTTCATTAATGTTTGTCGATGTTCATTTATGAACATGTGTATGTATGTTTGTATATTTATTAATATTTGTTAATATTCATTTATGAACATGTGTGTATGTTTGTATATTTTATCAATGTTCATTTCTGAACATGTTGTATGTTTCTATATGTTGTCAATGTTCCTCAATGTTCATTTCTGAACATGTTTGTATGTTCATATATTTCAACAATGTTATGAATGTTCATTTCTGAACAAATTCTAGGATATTGAAAATAATGTTCATCAATGAACATACATATATGTTCATCAATCAACATATAAGTGTAATTTCCCATCATACAATTATCATCCTAATTATATCTAACGGTCAAGAAGATGGTTCTGTGGTTCTATGTTGAACCCACCCCTATATATATATATATATATATATATATATATATATATATATATATATATATATATATATATATATATATATATATATATATATATATATATAAGTTCAGATGAGACCATGTAATTTTGTGAGACCGGGAGACTCAATCCTAGCCACTCATTTTAGAAATCAAAAAATAAAAAAAAAAATTAAAATAGGCTAAAATAATAAGAATTTTCAAAAAAAAAAATTCTACATATTTTCGCTACCTATTCCATCTAAAAAAAATTTAAAAATAAAATTAAAAATAAAAAAAATTCGAAAAAAACCTGGAAAAAATTTAAAAATTATTCTAGTAGAATGTTGCTGGATGTTGTATATTCTAATAGAATATTACACAAACTAGTGTAATATTCTAATAGTATATGAAAAAACGCTAATTTTTTATTTTTTATTTTATTTTTTTTTTAATTTTTAAATTTTTTTTGAATAAAAAAATGACGAAAATAATAAATAAATACATTTTTCAATTTTTTCCATTTAATTTGCATTGTTTAAGTTTTTTTTGTTTTACACCCAAAATGAGTGGCTAGGAATGCATCTCCCGGTCTCACGAAATATAATGGTCTCATATGAATTTAACCATATATATATATATATATATATATATATATATATATATATATATATATATATATATATATATATATATATATATATATATATATATATATATATATATATATATATATATATATATGCTCCGGTTCCGGTGAGGACTCTTTTTTCGGTGAGGACTCGCGATGACACCTTAATAAAACGAAAAAAATATAAAAAAATACAAATCATAAAATCGAGAATAGTACTATGTCATTATCAAAAAGAATTTTGAAAAAAAAACTTTAGATCATTGAAAAACGTAATGATCCAATTTTTCTGTTTTTATTTTGGATCATTATTTCATTATAAAAAAATAATGATCCAAAAGTTTTTTTTTTAATCTTTTTTTTCTCCGATATAATACTATGATCCATTTTATTACTTATATATATTTTTATATTTTTCAATTTTTTTAAAGTGTCCTCGCGAGTCCTCACAAAATAAAATTGTTTGTGGATCATTACTATATTGGAGAAAAAAATTGAAAAAAGTATATATATATATATATATATATATATATATATATATATATATATATATATATATATATAATAAAATGGATCATAGTACTATATTGGAGAAAAAAATTCGAAAAAAAACTTTTGGATCATTATTTTTTTTATAATGAAACACTGATCCACAAAATAAATTTTTTTGTGGATCATTACTGTTTCTCCATGATCCAAATTTTTTTTTCCAATTTTTTTTGGATCATGATATAGTACTATTCTCGATTTTATGATTTGTATTTTTTTATATTTTTTTTTTCAATTTTTTAAGGTGTCCTTACGAGTCCTCACCGAAAAAAGAGTCCTCACCGGAACGGGACCCTATATAATCGGTCATGGCGGTCATTTTTTCATTTTTTTTATTTTCTTTATTTTTTATTTAATTTTTTATTTTTAAACAACGACACAAACACTCTCCAACAACTCAAGAAAACTGAAAAAATCAATATTTAATAATAAAAATAACAAATGTATAACCTTTGATGTGTTTCTCGTAATAAAATGAATCAAAGTTTGCTTATCCCCAATTAATCCGATTAATCCCTTAACCCCACTCGACCGCCAATAAACCAATTAGAATTCAAAAAAAAGTTAGTTTCCTTAATTATAGGAATCGTTTATTTTTTATATATATATATATATATATATATATATATATATATATATATATATATATATATATATATATATATATATATATATATATATATATATATATATATATATATATATATACAAGCTCAATAATGGACTAATATTAACCATGGTACCAAAGGACTAATCTCATCCATACGATTGTTCAATTTATGTGGACGCTCATGTACCGAATTATAAAAAACTCACTTCATTTTTTTAACTTTTTAAGCTTATGTTCATTGGAAAAAAACCCCAAATATATAGAAATTTATATCTTTTTGGTCTTTACAGATAGACATCCATATTGATATACAAATAATAATTTTTTTTCCCGAAATTTTAGTTAGTTGAGATTCACATGTGAATCTGAACTGTCTTTTATTCATTGTTTGCATTCAGAATCCCATATGATTTAGACATGGTAATCTATACAAATTTCCGTGTGAATGTGTGTAGAATTAACTTGTGAATCATAATAACTTCATTATAATTCATTAAAATGTTCAATTAGTAATATTAATTCTAAGCGATTTATTTAGATTTATATTTAGAGTTAATTCACAATATCATATAATGTTGACATGTGAATTTAAGTAAATTTTTGTGTGAATGTGAGTAAATTTACTTGTGAATTAGAGTAAGTTTATTATAAAAGGTTAAAATGTTGAAGTAATAAAAAAGTTATACGTAAATTTCTCAGATTATACTAATAAGCATATTTGCAATACCATATGTTATTGACATCATGACATGTGAATATGAGTAAATTTTCATGTATATATTGTTGGATTAGGTGTCTAAGCCATGACTAATAATTAGTATTTACCTAATTAATAGAAGCACAGTCCATTTATGTTGCCCTCATGGCTGGAGGTTTGGTAGAAAATTCGGTAGAGAGAAAGGTTGATTTATTATGGGATTAATAAATCAATAGGAATTAAATATATGGTTTATTAATATATTAAAGTGATAATATATTAATTAGAAACTATATTAATTAATTAGGAATTAATCCAGAATTAATTGGATTTAATTTGGGGATTAAATTAATTAATTAAAGGTGCAGGGACTAAAACTGTAATTATTCAATAGTTGAGTAAGTGACAGTGTGGAGTGACCAGTTGAAATTCGAAATCTATATATGGATATATAGAATATCGAAATTGATAATTATTAGATAAATAGGTTTTTGAATTGTAAGATAAAAGGTTTATCTTATTTGAATTCAAAAAGGTTTATCTCTAAGGCTTATCAGTTAATCATCTGGAAACTATAAATAGGGTTCCCTGGCCACCATATGATTTCGCCAATTTCCAAGAACTCTCTCAAGATTTTCGATTTCCATATTCCTCCAGTTTGGGTGTGACTTTCATTTGAGGCAGGATATTTTTGCTGCTTAGCTTCAAGAAATAAAGGTTGGTTTTTCTGTTTTGATCTTTAGTTTCTTTTATTGGCCTCTAGTTTTTTTGTTATATGTTCAATTAGAAGAAAACATAGATCCTCATAGGTTGCATGTGAACTTAGATTATTTAGGTCATAGTTTGCAGAAAACCTTTCAGTGGTATCAGAGACTGTTTGTTTTCTTGTTGAATTGCTATAACTGTTTTAGGGTTTAAAGCCTATAAACCCTAATATATATCAAAATCGATTTATAGGATTAGGGTTTTGGAAACCCTAATCCCCCCCTTGCTAAATTGCGAAATCTGTATTAGGGTTTTTTGGAGGTTTTCTATTTTTGGTAACTTTAATTGTTAATTAAATGGATAACCTTAAACCCTATTATTTGAATTCGAAATCTACAGGGTTTAAGTTAGGTTTTAATTAATTTGATTAATTTGGATAAACCTATCTTCATTTGAATTAATTTAATTAATTGTTAATTAAAAGATAATTCAAAAGGGATTTAATTAATTTTAAATTTTCAAAAATTAATAGAAAAATCCAGAAAAATATTTTAAAATGTTTAAAATATTTAGATTTAATTAATTTAATTAATTGGTAATTAAAATTGATTAAATCGATTTCTTAAGGTTTAGTTTAATCTAAAATTTAATTATTAAATTTGGTAAAATTAAAAGATAAACCTTGAATATTTTAAAGGGTTTTAAAATACATCTTATATATGTTATTAAAAGTTAATATTATATATATGAGATAAAATTTGGTTAGTCAAATCAATAGTAGGCCTCATTCACGAAGCTGGTCTATAAAGTGGGTATAAGGAGACTGCCTATAAAATGGTAGTCTAATGGGTGAACACTCTCACCCACCGCTCGCCTGATCAGTGGAAGGTCGTTAGCCGAACGGGTTTGACAGAACCACTAAATCATTAAAAGTATAATGATCAAAGTACTAGAACCTTTACACAAAATCCCAATCTAGTTACTTTAGGAAAAATGTGAATTTGATGCTAACCCATGAAATTGCACATTGCACTTTATGAAACGTTGGTGGAGCGTGTGTGGTTTACCGGCACACCAATGGGGGTTCATAAAGAGTTGCAATGGGTGTCTCGGGTGTTATCATTGTTGATGGAGCGTGTGTGGTTTACCGGCACATCAATTTGAGATGATAATGGACCCCGAGAGTACCAAGCTAATTTGCATGGTTATTCACACCCGGTTTGTGATCCTCGGCATCCCAGTCACAAACGGTGGGGCATATCCGAGATTAAAACATGCTATTGAACAGTTCAATAAATCTCAAAAGAAACTAGGAATTCCATTTATAATAAGATTATTTTTCCGCGGTGGAATCGGCTGAATCGTCATTCGCCTACCTTTATAAAATTTGCTTATAGATTACGGCATCCCTCTTCTATGTTGCAAATTGTTATAGTTGGATCCTAGACTTATTTTATATTGGGTTATTATAAGGACCGACAAGTATCTAATTAAACTTACCTTCTTTTATAGATGTCTTCTGCTGATCAAACCGCTCCCCACTCAAACTCCAGTGTTCCCTCAATCCTCTCACTGTGTTCCAAGGTTCAATTGAACGGGACAAACTACAATGACTGGATTAGAAACATCAAGATGGCTCTGAGGTATGAGAACAAAGAGTATGTTCTCGAGACCGAGCTTGTCGATGTCGACCCCGAAACTGCTACTCCCGAGGAAATTGCCTCGTACCAAAAACATTCTGATGATGCGACCAAAGTGGCCTGCATCATGATTGCCACAATGAACCCCGAATTGCAGAGAATATACGAAGACTACTGGCCCTATGAGATACACCGTGAGCTTGCGGAAAAGTTCCGTAAGCAAGAGCGCATCGAAAGGTGCGAAGTGGTCAAGGACTTCACGAACAGAAAACCTAAAGATGGAGAGTCCATCTGCGCCCATGTGCAAAGAATGCAAGGTTACGTGGAGCGGCTTACAAAGCTTGCGATGCCTGTACCGGAGGAGTTGGCCGTTGACATAATGCTTAACTCCCTACCGAGTTCTTATGACCAGTTCAGGCTGGCTTATCATTTGAACAACAATCAGGCTAACCTGACTAAGTTGCATCGCATGCTTCGAGTTGCTGAGGACGAGATGAAGGGTAAAAGTGTACCCTCGGTTAATCAGCCCGTCCTAGCCATTGGAAGTGGCAAAGGAAAGAAGAGGAAGGGCCCTCCTAAGCAAAATTGGAGGGAAAAGGTTCAAGTCGGGTCATCAAGCAACGGCTCAAGAACCAAGGCTTCCCATATTCCTTGTGTGGCCAACCCCGATGAAGCCAACTGTTTCTACTGCAAAGAGAAGGGCCATTGGAAGAGAAGCTGCCCCAAATACTTGCAGGATGTCAAGGATGGGAAAGTAAAGCCATCGACAGCAGGTATATACACTATCTCTAAAAACTCACCATCTTCTAATTCTTGGGTCCTTGATACAGGATGTGGTTTTCACATTTGTTCTGATCTGCAGGGCCTAAAGGAAAGCAGGGAGGTGGAGCACGGTAGACTGAACTTGATCATGGGCAATAGGAGATCGTCCCCTGTTACCAAGATCGGCGTTTACAGTTTAGTGCTTAGTAGTGAAGTTTGTGTAGATTTATTAGATTGTTGCTATTCGCCAGAAATGGCAAGAAATATTATTTCATTTCACGCATTATTCAGACAAGGATTTCATTTTTCTTTTGATAATAATATTGGATCTATTTCTGTTTTCAAAAATGGTATTTTGAATTTTACTGCTTATCCTTGTGATGGTGTGTATGAAACTGTGAAATGTGTTGACAATCTAGGACATAGTGTAAATTATATTGATTCTACTAGTGATGTGGAAAAGGCATGTCTGTGGCATAGTCGGCTCGGGCACATCAGCAAGAAACGCATCGCCCAACTCCAAAAGGATGGAGTGTTGGAATCATTCGACCTCAAGTCGGATGATGTATGCGAATCTTGTCTGTTGGGCAAGATGACTAAATCACCTTTCAAAGGGTCTTTTGAAAGAGGTGAGGGTCTATTGGACATCATTCACACGGATGTGTGTGGTCCATTCAGATCAACCACAAAGGATGGCACGCGGTTCTACGTGACTTTTACCGACGATTTTAGTAGATACGGTTATATCTACTTAATCAAGCACAAGTCGGACACCTTTGAAAAGTTCAAAGAGTTTAAGAACGAAGTAGAGAATCAATTAGGCAGGAAGATAAAGATGCTCAGATCCGACAGAGGCGGAGAGTATCTAAGTATCGAGTTCCTAGACTATTTAAAGGAATGCGGAATAGTTTCGCAGTTGACACCTCCCAGGACACCACAACTGAACGGTGTTGCGGAGAGGCGCAACCGAACCCTGTTGGACATGGTTCGTTCCATGATGAGTCGAGCTTCACTTCCCATTCACTTCTGGGGGTATGCCTTAGAGACTGCCGCCCATATCCTCAATCTTGTCCCAACTAAGAAGGTTGCAAAAACACCTCATGAGATGTGGACGGGGAAAGCTCCCTCGTTGGCACATATCAAAGTCTGGGGTTGTGAGGCTTTCGTTAGACGAGAGACTCAAGACAAACTCGCAGACAGAAGCGAAAGGTGTTTATTCATTGGTTATCCCAAACAGTCCTTTGGATACCTATTCTACAGACCGAGCGAGGACGTGGTCTTTGTAGCTAGACGAGCGGTCTTTCGAGAGAGAGAGCTCGTATTCAAAGAGGACAGTGGGAGTACCATTGATCTGGAAGAAATTCAAGAGTCATCAGATGACGCAACCTTAGGAGAAACTAGCAACCAACATGAGGAAGAAGTTCCTGTTGGTCCGACAAATGTATCCTTACCTCTTAGGCGTTCTGGTAGGGTTAGCATGCCACCCGAGTTTTATGGGTTTCATATAACTTCGGATGGGGACACGTTTGTCAGTGATAGGACACTGATAAATTTGGATGAACCAGCTAACTACCAGGAAGCAGTGGCGGGCCCTGAGTCTGCCAAGTGGAAAGAGGCCATGGATAGCGAGATCAAGTCCATGTATGACAATCAAGTTTGGAACTTGGTTGACAATGTACCGGGTCGAAAGACAGTCGGGTGCAAATGGATCTTCAAGAAGAAGACCGACATGGACGGAAAGGTACACACTTTCAAGGCAAGACTGGTTGCGAAGGGCTTTACTCAAACCCCAGGGGTTGACTATGACGAGACCTTCTCACCAGTAGCTAAGATAAAGTCTATTAGGATTATGCTGGCCATAGCTGCATTTCATAACTATGAAATTTGGCAGATGGACGTCAAAACCGCTTTCCTTAACGGGAAGTTGACTGAGGACGTTTACATGAATCAGCCAGAGGGTTTTGTCGATGCAAACTATCCTAATAAGGTGTGTAAGCTTGAGAGATCAATCTACGGATTGAAGCAAGCTTCTCGCAGCTGGAATCTTTGTTTCCATGAGAAAGTCAAAGAGTTTCGCTTCTCTAGGAGCGAGGATGAGTCCTGCGTATATGTCAAGGCTAGTGGGAGTATAGTCACTTTTCTGGTGCTGTATGTCGATGACATACTGCTCATGGGAAACGATATTCCAACCTTGCAAGATGTCAAGGCTTGGCTTGGGAAATGTTTCGCCATGAAGGACCTAGGAGAGGCTGCCTATATTCTTGGGATTAGAATATTGAGAGATAGGAAGAAAAGGCTAATTGGACTTAGTCATGGTACATACTTGGAAAAGGTACTGAAAAGATTTAGTATGGAAAATTCCAAGAAGGGAGAGCTACCTATCCAAAGTAATGCGAAACTGAGTAAGACTCAAAGTCCGAGTACAGATGAGGAAATAGCTGAGATGAGTCGAGTACCGTACGCTTCGGCTGTGGGATCAATCATGTACGCTATGACGTGTACTCGCCCTGACGTGGCCTTTGCCCTGAGCATGGTCAGTCGGTACCAGGGAAACCCTGGAAGGGCGCATTGGATAGCCGTAAAGAATATACTCAAGTATCTACGAAGGACAAAGAACATGGTGTTAGTCCTCGGTGGCAGTGATACCTTGAGAGTTGAAGGATATACAGATGCCAGTTTTCAGACGGATAGAGACAGTGGTCGGTCTCAGTCAGGCTGGGTATTCCTTTTGAACGGTGGAGCAGTAACTTGGAAAAGTTCCAAGCAAGAGATGGTGGCTGATTCTACATGCGAATCAGAGTACATAGCAGCAAGTGAAGCGTCAAAGGAAGCGGCTTGGCTGAAGAACTTTATCGGTGACCTTGGAGTAGTCCCGAGTATTCAGGAGCCCTTGGAACTGTTCTGCGATAACGAAGGTGCGGTCGCCTTGACAAAGGAACCGCGAGACCATAGGGTAGAAGAAAGTACCACTGCATCAGACATAGGGTAGAAGAAGGTCACCTCCTTGTAAAGAGGGTATCATCGGAAGATAATCCTGCAGATCCCTTAACAAAGGCTCTGAGTAGGATTAAGCATAATCAGCATGCTAGGAGCATTGGATTAAGAGATGATATAAGTTTTTGTAATTAGATAGGTTTCGAAACTTGTAACAATGTATTGTATTTGAGTCTTGTGATTTAATAATAGAGATTTATTATGGTTTACTACTCTTGTCAATACTTTATCATTGTGTTTCATTTTGCATGTTTTACTTCCTGAATAATTGGATTATTCAAATATCCACAGTCGATTACGCTTTAAGGGAGTAAGTGTGAAGTAAGACTGTCATGAATTGGTAATAGATTGTCTAAGGAGTTAGACATTGCAATTGGATTGCTGCACCATTCGTGAGTACTTGGAAATGGAGATTTGAGTATTGGATAAACTCGTGCTCAATAGATTGCTTCATGGATTTTGTCACGAGCAATGTTGAGACGATAATATATTTTGATTTTTAAGCTAAGACATATGAGTTATGATTTGCTAAGCGGTTGTTCATTGATAATACGAAAATGCATCGGTAACTCGGTGTTATAAAACGTGTTGTTGTGAATGATTTGTCTGGTAAAAGACATAAGTATATGAGTCAAAGTTTATTCGTCCCTTGACCCTAACGGGGAACAGATATCTGTAGGCCTCTCGATGATTTTGAAGTTGACTAAAATGGTTGGCCAACCGGGACTAAATTGGTAGTCTAAGAGTCATATGCAAATCGAAAATCGAGGAACAGTGAATTAGACCAGATTGATTTTATCCATGTCTTGAGTCTGAAAATATCTTGTTGGACGGAGGATCATCAGATCACTTATCTATGGACAGGACTGATTAGATCAGAGTTTGGCATTGGTTTCTAGGAAGCTACAAGTGCTGGTTAATTAGAGGCTAAATTGGTAATTATAGTCATAGACTTATCCAAGTGGGAGACTGTTGGATTAGGTGTCTAAGCCATGACTAATAATTAGTATTTACCTAATTAATAGAAGCACAGTCCATTTGGGTTGCCCTCATGGCTAGAGGTTTGGTAGAAAATTCGGTAGAGAGAATGGTTGATTTATTATGGGATTAATAAATCAATAGGAATTAAATATATGGTTTATTAATATATTAAAGTGATAATATATTAATTAAAAACTATATTAATTAATTAGGAATTAATCCAGAATTAATTGGATTTAATTTGGGGATTAAATTAATCAATTAAAGGTGCAGGGACTAAAACTGTAATGATGGCACTTTTCCGTAAATTGAGCAAAAATATTATTACTTTATTGAAGATAAAAAAATATAGATTTTCCACGTGGCAATGCAACCTGCTAAAAATGTTAAAATGGGCTAATTTGAAAACATTAGCAAATTTTCTGTCTTTTTTGTAAATAAAAATTAATTTTGGATTTTTTTATAAACCGAACTGAAATATTGAGACTTTATTGTAGATTTCCCTTTAAAAATATTAAGAAACAAAATATGTTTTATGATTCTAACCGTTATGAACAAAATTTTTATTATAATCCAAAAATATGATGAATCAAACTTAATATGATTCAAATTTTAAAATAATCCAAAAATATGTCTTAATTTTTTGATCATTCAAAGATCCATAAATGTTATGAATCAAAAGTTTATATAAGAAACTTTGTAATATACAAAACTTATAATGATAAAAAATGTTATAATTGTTAAGTCTAATGATCAAAAACTTGTTATAATCTAAGATCCATGACTTGTTATGATCCAAGTTCTAAAAACTTGTATTGATTTTTAAGCCTAATAATTAAAAGTGAGTGAAAAACAAGTTTTCAAACGAGAAAAGCTAAAAAAATTAAAAAAATTAAAAACTAAACATCAATTTTATTAAAATATAAAAAATAATTTTTATAAAATAAATAAATAAAAGAGAAAAATAAAGAAAAAATCGGCTAAATTATGTTGTACAAACATACGTAACATGTGATAATATGCTCGAGTTTGTATTATGTTCCATAGAAGACCGCCTCATACGATTCCGCCAAATCTAATAATTACAGGTGACGTTATTGCCATTGATGGAATGAGTGGACGCGAATTATCCTCGCAGTTCTCACTAAAACCGGAGTCATCACTGGATCCAGACCTTATATATATATATATATATATATATATATATATATATATATATATATATATATATATATATATATATATATATATATATATATATATATATATATTTCTCGGGTATAAAGTCCAAAATCTCATCCCTAATTAATAGTTAAACTGCTCCTATTTCTCTTGGACGAGGTGTGACCTTCCTCGGTCCTTCTAAATGTTCTGGACATCAGTGTCTATGCTGGTTGATAATCTGTATGTTGGATCCCTCCTCCAATATAGCGTCAACTGTACAGCACTGGGATAACTAATGTGGTACTGGGGAAACTTCTCTTAGTGCAACAGTGATAACTCTCACATCTGTGCAATCGATCATCCTCATTATCCATACAGGTTTCTCCTCTTGCGCACACATAGTTTTCCACCAACAGGTAAAAAATCCTGGTAGTGCTGAGTAGATGTTTTGGTCTAAATTCATATACAAGGAAGCACTCGTCATGCATTTCCTTGTCTTCAATTTCTTCTACTAACACTCTGAACATGCTACACCTTTGAAGTGCCAGTTGCTTCTGTTGATACCTTGACAGAGGACCGAGTCTAGTTTCTCTCAAGTTGAGCATTACCCATCCTCTTTAGTCAAATCCTATTGTATGGAATTTTTATCCTTCTTGGCTTCTAGACGAGCTATCTGGTTCTCCCTTTCAGTCAACAGCTGTACATACTGACACGGGTACCGCACAGAAGAGGACCATTTCTTGAAAAAAATCACCATTTATGGCAGTGAATGTCTATGGTCTGCTCCTACTAGCTCCGGTGTTACCAGAAATTTCTAATGCTTCTACTATTTGCAACTCCTCTTGTCCTATGATGGGCAAGCGAAGTGCAGTGTTTCATCTAAGGTGGTCTGATCTTTCTTCAAGATGAACTTATTCTTCGCTCGGACGTGTCTGGGATGTTTCTTTGAATCTAAGCACTCAAGACTAATTAAATAATCTTCTTGAACTTCTCCTCACATCTAGTTTGTCACTGCCACTATCCTTCTAACGTCTGTGACTCATCCAAAGATCCTTACATACACAAGGGGCACATTTCTTGCCGTTTCTGCCGGGCCGATTCGACTGAAGACTAAAGATGTTGAACACTTCTACTTTTTAAGGAAGGGAAATGGTTTACTATGGAGATTTCTTTTACCCAAACTAGTTTACTCTAATCTCCTCTCTTTTGGCTTCGGTAATCTGGCTTCCGTTAAAAACTATCACCTCGGTAAGGATCGATGTTATCACTTCTGACGCTCGTGTGGACTTATAGACACTTCTGTAAGAGACCTTAACTGGCCTCTTTTCTATAAGATTGTCGTACTGCCCGTTTGTTTCCCGTTGATGAAGCTGGTGTCAAACAAAACTATCTCCCTCTAAGACATCAGATGGTTTGCCCCTCCTGGGCGCATGTTTCCTTTACTATTTGCCATAGAATCTTGGCATCTCGATAGGTTTGAGGCTCCACAACGGATCTGATTTACCTGTCTCGAAGGCAGTTGCTTTCCACCGTCTTCACCCCTTTATGACACGTAGCATAAGCTATAGCTGTCTGTGAGCAGAAATCTGGGTTTCTCCAACCCTCCTGACGTCCGTATGAAATCTTCCAGCTTGTGGTAGTTTATCTATCTTCTCGATCATTATTACAGGTCTTTCCCGTTTCCACATCTTTCTAGCCCTGCTGACTGAGGTTCTTGGGTACTGACCTTCGTAATAATCTCTCTCGCTCCATCTAGCAGGTGATGTTAAGCCTGCTTCTGGCATGTTCTTTCTTCCACTTGGTTCTTTCTCTACCACTACTACCATTTCAGGTTCTTTATCTAACCAAGGCAAAAGTAGTGTTCAGGTAGATTTGTTCTTTAATCTGTATTTTTCAAGAGTCAAAGTTCCAATCTTCAACTAGTTGATCTTAGTATCTATCTTCGTCCTTGAAGCTCTGATACCACTTCGTAGAGTGGAAGCGGCCGACAAACACAACTACTAAGCACTTCTTCAAACTAACGATCTAACTTTACAACTATCTGGTTAAGAGAATACGAAGAACAATAATTTAGAAACACAAGAATTTAGAGTGGTTTACACGATGGACCATATTACATCCACTATGTGAACCAAGAGAAATATTTCATTGATAAACTTCAATGATTTACAAGAGAGAAAGAGTCTAATACTAACTTCAAAATATTCACAATTCGAACATTGGATGTCGACCACATACATTATTTCTCATCTTAAATAGATGAGATTTATAAGGAAATATGGAAGGCTGAATACGCAACATATTGTACGGGAAACTTCAAACACAGACCTGGAACACCTAGCAAGCTATACAATCTGTGAAGTGACTATTCCATGCTGAACAGTGCTAATTCGTGTATTCCTAAGATGAAGCTGACAGCTGATAAGAGTTCACCAAACCAGGGTACAATCGAGGACCTCCTCCTTTGGTTGTACGGCTTTACCATGGACAGCGGTTGCATAATCTTGCCGTCGGACGAGACTTGTCACTATCTAACTATGCTTCTACACTTTTGTCGAACTATACATCGGTCCGAGGCCAACTCTTCGCCTGAGAAATCCCTTAGGTCTGAAACTGAGCATTGGTCGGAGAACACTGCATTCTCGCTTTCTTCTATTGTTGATGTATTCAGTCCTGTGTTTGTAGCCCAAGCTACTGTGGTCACGGTGAACTGCAATTCGTAGAAGATACTGGTGATTGGCTTCTCCGGTCATGGCTCTTTCATCATGATGGTTTATTCTGTTATCACAAACATCGATCTGATAACCTGCCTCGGTCACCAACAATTTCTGTTGTCAATCTTGGATGTCTCTTTCGTATGCCTAAGTGAAGACATATATTCTGATCCGGATTAGGTGTGACGTTTCTCGGTCCTGCTGATCTAATACTCTTATTTTCTAACCATTCTGCTGATCCACGTAGAGAAGTATTATTGCCCTTCTGGGTTAGATGCACGTAACCCATGATGCTATCTTCAATTACAGATCTTATTGGTCAGTCAAAACCGGAGTGAAGAACTTCATCTACCGAGGTCTCAGGATCCGCCCGAAGTACAAACTTCAACAGCACTGGCTTTGCTTCGCCTCTGTTCCTAGTTGTCTCGGTCAGCTGATCATCTTCGGTTAGCTGGATTTTCTTTTGTTTTGATTAGGTTCCACACTTTGCTCAACAATATATATATATATATATATATATATATATATATATATATATATATATATATATAAATATTTACAATTATTTTATATTTTATGAACTGGTATTAGATTGTCATAAAACAATTTTTAGATTTTCTTATGATAATCGGAAATGTTTTTAGCTTGATAATTCATTTATAAAAATCTATTCATCATATGACTCTATTAGATATTTTAATGATATACTAGAAAGTCGTAACAAGACTCTGAAAAAGGAAAAAAAGGAAAAAAGGAAAAAAAAAAAAAAAAAAAACAAACCGAGTGGGGATGAGAAATGAAGTTAATGAGAAGTTCCAACATGACACTTTCAAAAACCTTTACCACTTTTTGATTGCACTTCACATGCCAAAATGGCTTTGGGAACAACATACACTACTAATTACATTCAAATGGGTCAACCTCTTTTCCTTGATTTTAGTATTCCAAAATTCCATAATGCTTGCCACTGCCCAATTATGCTCTAAACTCAACCTTTTATTTATATATATATATATATATATATATATATATATATATATATATATATATATATATATATATATATATATATATATATATATATAGGGATATGTTCATATATGAACATATGTTCATAAATGAACATAGGCCATGTTTACGTGGTTATGTGGTTAGGTCGTATAATTTGGTTCTGCATTGAACATATATATATATATATATATATATATATATATATATATATATATATATATATATATATATATATATATATATAAACTATTCATTATGAATTTGATATCTAAATACTAATATTGTCCTTTTTGTTATAATAATTAGTATCTTTTAGTGATGATCAATTTAGGATTTATGTACTTTAAGATAAATTTACTTGTATTCGAATTATATGAATTTCAATGTTCAATAATTGGTGTTTAAATATATTATTATTATTGTTCTTTTCGTTTAGCTTTAGGAGTTTTTGAGTTCCCAAGTTAATATGAATTAATACATATTTTAGAGGGTGAGTATTAGAAGGAAAAAGGAGGATTATAAGGATATCTTTTCAAATTAGATTAGACTTCATGCTCATAACCCTTGACTCGTCCTTTGAAAATAATGATTATAATCATAATAAATTTGAGCTTTTTGTTTATTAATAATCACTTGAAATGAAAAGGATGATGATTGATGAAAGGGTCATTCATATATATCCCTCTTATAGTTTTTTTTATATCCCCTTATTTAAAATTTTATTTTATGTTGTTTTTTTCTTTTTGTCTTTTTAACTATTTTGTCTATATGTTGTCTTTTTTTTTTTCTTTTTAAAAATAATATTTGATTTGTTTTATTATTATTATTATTATTCTTATTAATATTATTATTATTTAAAAAACAATAATAATAAATTTACCTTTTATAATTTTTAAGTTTTAATAACAATAAAACAATAGTTTTTTATTAATTACGATACAACGAACGACGTTTATAAATTTATAAAATTATATCAAAACGGTTATGTCAAATTCGAACGATTGTATAAAAAATACAAAATAAATAATAATACTAAAGCAAAGTTTTTATTTATTAATCAGAGATAGTAAATGATCCAGTATTACAATTGCGTTTAGATTTACTTAAGCATAGGTGTCCATTTTTACTTAAGCACACGTGTCTATGTGGAAATTTGTAACACCCCAAATTTCATAATAAAAAGAAGATAATCAAACTCAATCCAAAGTAATACTAGTAACAAATTAAGACTCTTAATATCGTCTAGCAATAGCGGAAGCGATAAAATAAAATAGACTTCTTGATAGGCGAGCATTGGGTATTACGTCTTCGTGAAACTTCTAAGTCTTCATACCGTCTAAGCCTTCTCATTCCTTTTTGCACTGTCACTCGCTAAGTTCTTTCCTGGGTTGCGCACATTTAAAATTCTAACTAGGTAAGCCTAGGGCCTAATGAGTTCGTGTTGCACATACATGTCCATTAATGTAAAAAAACAAATAGTTTTAACAGCAAATCATGGCAAAGTGGATAGCATCCAATGTCACAATTTAGGGGAACGTTTAATTATCCAGAGAAAGAACCAAAGGCCCGTTTCTCTTCCCACTTGGCACAACACACCCCTATGCTCAAGCATTTGAATATCCAAAGAAGTGAGTAAATATTCTCAATTCCCATCCTCGTCGTTTGCAATACATCCGTCATACTCACGACTAATAAACATCCCGTTTCCCACTAAATGCGACACACTAGTAGATAAGCAAATACAAATACGTTTTCATGCATATTATCAACGGATCATAAAATAAACATATAATAACCACATTTTACATGAACAAACGTTTTGTGCAAGCAACCACAGAACACGAAAAACTCACCTGGGTAATGCAGCCCTTAGAACAAGCTTGGCTCTACTAAGTGATCTCCTTAATTGCTAAAAGCTCCGGGAAAAACTTCACCAACTTCCCTCTTCGATTTCTCCCTCGATTCTTTCACGTTTCTTACAATTTATGTGTGTCTTTCACTCTATTTTCTGTGTTATTTATAATGCCTAGGTTTATAATCGACGAGACCCTCTCATTAACCCGAATTTACTCCTTGATGAAGTAACGATTTTTGGTATAAATACCCATTATTTCCTCTCTATTAACCATAATTACTCCCAATGAATATTATTAATTATATATATAATAACCTAATCATATTTTATTCATATATATTATATAATATTATTTTGAGTTATCACAAACTACCCCCCTTACAAAAATTCTGTCCTCGGAATTTGAATTAAGAAAATAAATGCGGGTATTTAGCCTTCATGTCTCGTCGTATCCGACATTTTATCTGCTGAAAGATTTCCCTTTGTCTACTGCTTGTTACCCTTGTTCTGAGGACAGTCTGACCGGATATGATCGGGGGACCCGCACCCATAACACACTTTCCCCGTCCTACATTCTGTAACAATGTGTTCTGTCTTCCCACATTTGTAGCAAGTCCTCTGGTTCATGGTGCACTCCCCTTTATGATAACGATTGCATTTGGAACATTGACTAATCCCAAAACGTTGCTCATCCCTATACTCCTGGCCTTAATTCTTCCCCTTCTTGGAATTGTTGTATGTACCTTCCCACTTTCTTTTCTCCGAAACCCTGTCCTCGCCTTGACGATTCTTTTCTCGTTCTCGAGTTTGTGCAGCGTCTACAGCCGACTGGAAAGTACTTGGACTTTGGATCTCTACAAATTCTCGAATAGATGTTCTTAGCCCCCAAATGTACCGTTCCACCCTTCTTTCCTCGGTAGCTACATAGAATTCAGCAAATCTAGCTTTCTCGATGAACTTCGTGGTGTACTCCCTCACTGTCATACTCCCTTGTTCCGACCTCAAGAACTCATCTTCCAATTGCTTGATCGTGGTACGAGGGCAGAACTTCTTCATAAAAATATCCTTGAACTCGTCCCATGCCATTCTCCTTGCTTGATCAGCACCTCTCGTTACTTTCTCCCTTTGCCACCAGTATAGAGCTTCCTCCTTAAGCATCCTTGCAGCATATACCACCTGATCTTCATCCGCACATTTACTTGTCTCAAATGTCTCTTCGATTTCCATGACCCACCTCGATGCTATGATAGGATCAATTTCCCCTCAAACGACGGTGATTTGCAGGTCATAAAGGTCTTGTAAGTACAACTTCATCACTCGTACCGGACATTTGATCTTGACGGCTGGGCAACATTAGGTTTATGGTTTGAGACTGGTGTACCATGCTCGTACTCGTACTCATCATCTCCCTCGTTATTATCATTGTTCGCATTCAATACTACATCACGAGCTTGAGCAATTACGTTCGGTAAGTTAGCTTCTATAGCTTGACCAATCTCATTAGCTAGCTCCTCCATTGTTATCACATTTCTTTCACGACCTCGCCCCCGACCTCCACCACGACCGAGGTTGGAGTTGGAGCTTCCATGGGCTGATGTTGTAGGTATCGGTGCTGTGCCAGCTCCCCGGCCTCTACCTCCACCCCTTCCTCGTCCTCTTCCTTGACCACGTCCACGTCTTGCGACAAAATTTAGCGGAGCCTCCGGCACTCCTCCTAGTGGCATGACATTCGCTCCAGTAGGAACATGTGATCCCTCTAGGGTAACTCTAATGAACCTCTCAGATATTCGTGAAGACATATCGGCTACATATCAAGGTTTCAACACAATAAGGATATAATTCACACAATTTATTTTATTTCAACTCTTTCAGAATAACAATTAGCGGAAAGTAGCCTAGGTTAGCCTAAGAGTTACTTCGCCCCTCTCGTCTAAGCTTAGGCGCCTATGGAAAACACCTAATCTGCTTAAACAATGCTCTGATACCAACTAGTAACACCCCAATTTTCATAATAAAAAGAAGATAACCAAACTCAATCCAAAGTAATACTAGTAACAAATTAAGACTCCTAATATCGTCTAGCAATAGCGAAAGCGATAAAATAAGATAGACTTCTTGATTGGTGAGCATTGGGTATTACGTCTTCGTGAAACTTCTAAGTCTTCATACCGTCTAAGCCTTCTCCTTCCTTTTTCCATTGCCAATCGCTAAGTTGTTTTTTGGGTTGCGCACATTTAAAATTCTAACTGGGTAAGCCTAGGGCCTAGTGAGTTCGTGTTGCACATACATGTCCATTAATGTAAACAAAAACAAATAGCTTTAACAGCAAATCATGGCAAAGTGGATAGCACCCAATGTCACAATTTAGGGGAACGTTTAATTATCCAGAGAAAGAACCAAAGGCCCGTTTCTCTTCCCACTTGGCACAACACACCCCTATGCTCAAGCATTTGAATATCCAAAGAAGTGAGTAAATATTCTCAATTCCCATCCTCTTCGTTTGCAATACATCCGTCATGCTCACGACTAATAAACACCCCGTTCCCACTAAATGCGACACATTAGTAGGTAAGCAAATACAAATACGTTTTCATGCATATTATCAACGGATCATAAAATAAACATATAATAACCACATGTTACATGAACAAACATTTTGTGTAAGCAACCATAGAACACGAAAAACTCTCCTCGGTAATGCAGCCCTTAGAACAAGCTTGGCTCTACTAAGTGATCTCCTTAATTGCTAAAAGCTCCGGGAAAAACATCACCAACTTCCCTCGTTGATTTCTCCCTCGATTCTTTCATGTTTCTTACAATTTCTGTGTCTTTCACACTATTTTCCGTGCTATTTATAATGTGTAGGTTTATAACCGACGAGACCCTCTCATTAACCCAAATTTACTCCCTCATCAAGTAACGGTTTTTGGTATAAATACCCATTATTTTCTCTCTATTAAACATAATTACTCCCAATGAATATTATTAATTATATATATAATAACCTAATGATATTTTATTCATATATATTATATAATATTATTTTGAGTTATCACAAAATTTATATATAATCTATAAAAAAATTCGAAAATCAGGGGTGTCCATGGACACCCTAGACAACAACGTAGAATCATCTTTGTTTATTAGTCATATAGCAAATATATCTAGCAAAAATAACACAAATATATAGAGATATGATAATCTACCAAAACTATCTAACAAAAATACATACCTGGTCAGTTTGAAAACTTGTCATACGATTCAATCGTTGTATCAAATTGATATAGACAGATATATGAAATCGTTGTACAATGCGAGATATATATATATAACGTAATAATATTCCAAAAAAAAAAACATCAAATCAGTTTCTTTATTATAATATTAATAATAATAATAATAATAATAATAATAATAATAATAATAATAATAATAATAGAAAAGACAATAAAAGACGAAAAAGGGTAAAACAAAACAACTAGTCAAATCAGGGGGTATAAAATTTAATTTGGGGGGAGGGGTATTTGTAAATAATAATAATAAGGGAAAAAACAATAAAAAACAAAAAATGTGTAAAACAAAACAACTAGTCAAATCAGGAGGGGGTATAAAATTTAATGAGGGGTATTTATAGCACAACCTTGATCAAATTCATATACGGATGTATTATATATATATATATATATATATATATATATATATATATATATATATATATATATATATATATATATATATATATATAGACACACACACACACACATAAATTTAGGATAAAAGACAAACAACAATTATTATGTGAATGTAGGATTAAATGTGGAACGTCCAATTGAAATGATCAATGGTGTTACACTCAAGGGTCTAATTTTAAATTTATACCAATTAATTAATCAGATTTTACAATTAAACTATCAAAAAGGGTATTTTTAGTCTATTACTAAATTTTAAAAATAGAAATGCCCTACTTATCTCTTAATTTTTTGGGATTTCTATGTAATATGTACTTTTCTTATTATATAAAATTTATAACTGTATTACGTGATGAATAACCGCACATAAAAAACCCAGATGATCACATAATACATTGTCATTATTTGATAATAGAACATTTATCTTGAAAATACACTGTCTTCTAAAATAATACATTTCATTCTTGGCGTAACACACTACCACTCTCAAAGAATACAATTCTTTCTTGGGGTAACACACTACCATTCTCAAAAAATACACTTCACTTAAAGCATAAAAGGTAAATTCTGAAAGAATATTCACATAAACCACCCTGCCATTCTCAAAAATACTATCATTCTCAAAAAATACATATGTTTTCTTTGTAGCATATATTTACAGTAAGATGTCACATAAACCACACTACCATTCTCATAGAATACATATATATTTTCTTTGTAGCATATATTTTCATTAAAGAAATTAAAAAGATGCATCAAAATCGTGAAGGCATATACAGATCTGAAATAAGTCAATTAACTGATTTCAGAAAGTAGTACGATAAAATTAAAGACGAAAAAAAGATCAACTTACGACTTGGAAGATGATAAAACTAATATCATCATCACATTGTAACTTATCTCATAATAGTGTTTTTTAATTTGTCCAATTCCTTTGATTGAGAGCCATAAACAGCCTTAATTGTATATATGCAACTACTCCAAGGAAAAGCAACCGACACCATAAACATGGCATGCGTAGTCGTATGATTTATTTATTTTAGTTTGAAGGGGTGTTAATCAACGGTTGTGTTTATATTTATTAAAGACGGAAGCAACAAAGAAAACATAACTAAGCAATTACACACAAACATATGCGAACCATTATAATCTAACCTACAAGCTTCCTTGTTGAACTTTTTCTTGTCAAACCCGTATAAAGTTTCAAAAACATCTGGCTCAACTCGACAATAATATGGCTGATCTGAACTTATTGAACTTATATCACAAATGTATGAGGGGAACTTATTAGTCCTATAATATCTTTTAGAGAAAATGTTTACCAGCTTATATGGAGCATGTTCTTGTGCTTTTCTCAAAATGGATGCACCACCCATCTTTTCCTACCAAGCTTTTATATAGCTAAACACAACACAGTTGTCACACCCCGATCCTTAGCTGAATCGATCAAGGCGTGATATATTGTTCAAAGTATCATGACAACTATGTTATAATATGATTAGATTCAATTAAGTACCAAGTAGGCAAACAAGATCCACAATATACAAATACAAATTCAAATACAACAGCATTTATTACATCAAATTTAAATAGTCTTGTGGATTTCTAAGGTACACCCTACTTTTCATCAACTTCATTCTTCAAATCTGCATCATGGGTAAAAACAGGTCAACTAAGAGAGTTGGTGAGTAATCTAGTTTTATTAAAGAAAATTGTGAGTTTGAATAATTTGAAATTTGTTTTCTTTTGAAGTTGGTAAGCAACTGTTATTGAGATAACAGTTTATAAATCAAAAATTGATTAACAAATGATAACAACAACAATAAGTCCTCACCCTATATATACATATATATGTATATATATATATAGGATGGAGCTTCTAATCATCATTCACATTCAACCACGTGTAATCAATCACCTTAGCGTCCCAAGGCGGGGTGGTCAACCCAATAGCGCTATTATTGTCCATAACGTACCTCAAGAATACGGGCATAGTCATGGAGATTAGACTAAAATTGGTAATGCACTACAAGTACATGTAGCGTAAACAAACAATAATTATACAAATAATGATTCACGTATAAATATCCCAACAATGTCTCAATGGTGAAAAAATAATAAAATGAAGTTGGAACATATTAAAACCACATGATATACCCCAAAAGTATTGAAAATTATAAAATATGGGGTAGATTACTCACATTAGTCCAATAAGGAATGCGCGTGTTGTACGATAGACGGCTCGAGTCAAAATGTCGTAGAACCTAATATAATTAATAGTTTTGGCTTAGGAATCGATAAACGGGAATATAGTATTAATAAAAATAATTAGACACATATTCTTATATTAGATGAATTAACAATAATCCAAATTTTGTTTTAAATATTAATGTATTCATATGTTAAATGAATTTTAAATTGAATTAATTACTTTGCTTAATTAATTTATATCTTCACATTAGGCAAGATTTTAATAATTTCTTATTAAAATAATAACTAGTCAAATTATAAGTATTTACAGATTTTATATATTATAAACAATTATTTATATGAAATAATCATTAAAAATGCATTTTTACATGCTTAGATATTTAGGAAAATGGTTTTAAATATTAACAGTAATAAAACATTATGAAATTATCCGAAAATCATTATTTCATAAAATAGTAATTACTCTAAAATTTTCATATTTTTCTTAACTGCTTTAGTATTTATTTAGTATTTTAATGATTAAACAACAACAAAATTCGGGAAAAATAACAAATGATTCCCAAAAATTCTGGAAACATAACCATAGTTTTCTAACATTATATTGAGCCTACTGTGAATGTTTTGGATATTTATAACTATGGGAAGTATTTCTTATGTTTTTCATTATTAACAAATCAATAAAATCATAAATAATAGGAAAATATTAAGATAAATTCATTAAAATTTTTATTTATGATTAACATGTTATATATTATATTCTGATAAGGTTATATAATTTTTGGACATGCGTAGCTATTTACTATTAATTTAAACCATTAAATAATCATTAAATCAGGACAAATAAGCAAACATTCTTACTAAAATCTGTAAATTTTTTCTTGGATTCTTTAAAATGTTAATAAGGTGCGAAAAACATAAAATCTAGTTTTTAACATACATAACTATACTTTTATATTTATTTATCTACAACAAAATAAAATACAAAATAAGCATAAAACAGTAATATAAATGTATGAAACTTCATAAATCCACTTTACTCAATGTATGGGTCATCCTAGAATTTTCCCAGAATTTATTGACTAAAAACGTATTTTATGTGAATTATTGCCTTATTATATTGCAATAATTATAGTAATTCAATAAAAATAAGTTATTTTCTGAAAATTTCCAGAACTTCTTATTTTATTTATGAGACTCTGAGAAAAATCAGGTTTATGCATAAAATGAGTTTTAGATAGTTTGGTGGATTTAATTTGTTTCATGTATGAATTTAGAACTTTTAACAACATACATTGATGAATGCTTCAAGAGGGATGGAGATTTGAGTATATTGGAGTGTTCTTGGCTGAAAAATGAAGATTTCTAGGAGGAATTTCGAGATTGAGAGTGAGAGGAAGAATAGATATGGTTTGAGTGGTGATGAGAATAATATGTTGGGAGAAAAATGAAAAGAAAGATGATGGGAGGTGTGAGTGGGAGACAATGGGAATAAACTTTTACTTTTGGTGATCTTCATAATTCCCCACTAACACAAGCATCTTAAGAGTTTTATAAAATTTAATGTAGTGTTTATAAAAATAGAGTTTTATAAAAAAAATAGGTTATTATTTGATTATAACAATCTACTTTGATTTGAAGTTTAATTATAGCATTCAAGTTTGATTTTTTTAATTTAATTAGAGCATCATACTTTGATTTGATTTTAATATGGTATCATAATTTAATTTGATTATAGTTATAACGTTATACTATGCTATATTGCTATTAACGTCAATTTATATCGTAGTGTAAGGGTTTTGATCCTATTAGCGTCAAAAAATCTCGAGTAGGGTTTATTAAATTTCCAATTGGGTTGGGTTGATCTGAATCCATTTTAGGCGGATGTCACAGTCTCTCCTACTTTAGGAAATTTCGTCCCGAAATTTAAGAAGATAGTACCTTAAGAGAAAAGTTGCGGGTATTTGGTACGCATTTGATCCTCACGCTCCCATGTATACTCAGGTCCACGTGCTGACTGCCACCTAACCTTGACCAGGGGAATGCGACTTCTTTTGAGTTGCTTTTCCTTTTGGTCTGCAATTTCCAAGGGTTTCTCGATAAATTGCATTGTCTCGTCGATTTGGATATCCTCGAGAGGAACATGAAGGTTCTCGTCAGCTAAACACTCCTTGAGGTTGGCTATATGAAATATTGGGTGAACTTTATTAAGCTCTATTGGTAGATCCAACTCGTAGGCTACTGGTCCGATCCTTTTCAGGATTTTGAACGCCCCTACATAACGTGGTGCCAATTTACCCTTGCGTCCAAATCGAACCACACCTTTCCATGGGGACACTTTTAACATGACCATGTCACCCACGGTAAATTCAAGCGGTTTGCGTCGCTTGTCGGCGTAACTCTTTTGTCGGCTACGAGCTGCGAGAAGGTTATTGCGAATGTGAGTGATTTTGTCGGTTGTTTCCTGGATAAGCTCAGGACCAACGATTGGAGAATCCACTGTTGCGCGAATCACGTGGGCCTTGCCAATTTCATGCCAGCAAATAGGAGATCGGCATTTACGGCCATACAATGCCTCAAATGGCGGCATCTTGATGCTAGAATGATAACTGTTATAATAAGAGAATTCCACCAACGGTAAATGAGAGTCCCAGTTTCCTCCGAAATCTAAGACACACGCCCTCAACATATCTTCGAGTGTTTGAATTGTCCTCTCAGATTGACCATCGGTTTGAGGATGATAGGCGGTACTGAGATCGAGGCGGGTTCCCATGGCTGCTTGAAGTGATTGCCAAAACCGAGAGAGAAATCTCCCATCACGATCTGAAATGATGCTGAGAGGGATGCCATGCCGACTAACTATCTCGTCGATGTAAATCCGAGCAAGTTGTTCGACCTTGAAATGTTCACGGATGGGAAGGAAATGAGCGGATTTGGTCAAACGGTCAATGATTACCCAAATGCCGTCGTGTCCCTTGGTGGTACGGGGAAGTTTGGTTACGAAATCCATGGCGATCGCTTCCCATTTCCACTCGGGGATTACCGGTTGGACCAATAGTCCAGAGGGTCGTTGATATTCTGCTTTGACCCTGGAACATGTAAGACATTTGGCCACGAATAAAGCAATATCATTTTTCATTCCCGACCACCAATAATTGGTTCTCAGGCCATGATACATCTTGTCAGCACCACGATGAATGGAATATCGAGTTTTATGGATTTCTTCCATCAGGAAGGTACGAAGATTGTCGCGATCTAGGATCCAGATGCGATCTTGATAATAGAAAATACCATCAGATTTACTTTCCAACTCCCCATCAATTCCCGTGGGCATGTCATTTTCGGTATTGGCCGAGTGTTGGACTCCTCGAATTCGGTCACTGAGATTGGACAAGATAGGAGAACATATTAGATGAAATGCTTTGACATGTTCTTTTTGACTTAACGCGTCGGCTACCACGTTTGCCTTGCCCGGATGATAGCGTATTTCATACTCGTAATCATTTAGGAGTTCGACCCAACGTGTTTGTCTCATGTTGAGTTCCTTTTGATTAAGAATACGTTGCAAGCTCTTGTGGTCGGTGAAAATTATGCATTTAGTGTCGTAAAGGTAATGCCTCCAAATTTTAAGAGCGAAAACCACGGCACCGAGCTCCAAATCATGAGTCGTATAATTCCTTTCATGGATTTTGAGTTGTCGCGATGCGTAAGCTATAACCTTTCCCCTTTGCATCAAAACACAACCTAGACCGAGATTGGAGGCATCGCAGTATACCACAAAATCTTCGGATCCTTCAGGGAGTGTAAGAATCGGAGCGTCACACAATCTTTGTTTAAGGGTTTGGAAAGCGTCTTCTTGCTTGGGTCCCCAATCAAATGGCGTACCCTTGCAAGTGAGAAAAGTAAGCGGTAAAGCGATCTTTGAGAAATTTGAAATGAAACGCCGGTAATAGCCAGCTAAACCGAGGAATGACCGAATTTCCTTGGGGGTACGTGGGGCTTTCCAATTCTTAACTGCTTCAACTTTTGCGGGATCGACTAAAATACCCTTGCCACTTACAATATGACCGAGGAATTGTACCTCATTTAACCAAAACTCGCATTTCAAAAATTTGGCATAGAGTTGATTTCCTTGCAATGTTTGGAGAGTTAGACGAAGGTGTCTTTCATGGTCTGCCTTTGTCTTGGAGTAAATGAGGATGTAATCAATAAAGACGATAACAAAACGGTGGAGATAAGGTTTAAATACCCGATTCATCAAGTCCATGAATGCGGCAGGGGCATTCGTTAGGCCAAAAGGCATAACGGTGAACTCGTAATGACCATAGCGGGTTCGGAAAGCGGTTTTGGGGATGTCTTCTTCCCGTACTCGAAGTTGGTGATTACCCGAGCGGAGGTCGATTTTTGAGAAGCATGAAGCTCCTTGAAGCTGATCAAAAAGGTCGTCGATCCGAGGTAACGGATATCGGTTCTTGATGGTCAATTTATTTAACTCCCGATAATCGATACACATACGAAACGAACCATATTTCTTTTTGATGAAAAGAATCGGGGCTCCCCAGGGTGAAGTACTAGGGCGGATAAATCCCTTATCGGTCAATTCTTGGAGCTGACTTGTCAATTCTTGCATCTCGGTTGGAGCCAACCGATATGGAGACTTGGCTATAGGAGCAGCCTCAGGAACGAGATCAATGCGGAACTCTAGCTCACGTACTGGAGGGAGTCCAGATACGTCATCGGGAAAGATGTCGGGAAAGTCTCGTACAATCGGAATATCTTCGATCTTCTTTTCATTGACCTTTGTTTCCACCACATGGGCTAAGAAAGCCATGTATTCTTTACGTAGATATGATCGAGCTTGAGTACATGACATAAGACTAAGCTTTTTTGAATGAGTCTCGCCATAAATACGAAGACTTTGACCGTCGGCGAGAGGAATACGAATAAACTTCTCGTAACATACTATTTCAGCATGATTTTGGGATAGCCAATCCATTCCCACGATGATGTCGAAGCTACCAAGTTTCATAGGAACTAAATTGAAAGAAAATTTATGACCGCAAAAATCGAAAGTGCAATCTTGGATGACTGCATTGAGTGAAATGTATTTTCCATTGGCGACTTCTACGGTAAAGTGTTCATCAAGAATCGTACGAGGTGTGTGAAGTATGGGTTCAAATTCCAAAGACACAAAACTTTTATCGGCACCTGAATCAAAAAGTACTGACGCGTAGCAGTAATTTATGAGAAACGTACCATTTACGACCTTGTTATCGGTCTGTGCTTGGGTTGCGGTAATGACAAATGCTCGGCCTTTGGGAGCTGGAACATGCATTGTTGGATTTTCCTGGGCTTGAGTGTTAATGATATTGACAAGCCTAGGACACGTGTTTCTGAAATGGGTGGGGTCACCACAGTTGAAGCATGTTCCAGTTGGATACCGGGTTTGTGTTTGCTGATTTGAGGGTAGATCGAATGGTCGCTGAGTTTTTGGTGTACGACATGTGTCCGCCAAGTGGCCATAGCAACCACAAGTCGTACAAAGGCGACACGGGCTGGTGGACATATTGTGATAGTTACAATGGTTACAGAGGGGGTCGTAATACCATCTATGAGAAACACGCATATGGACTTGTGAGTTATTTGTAAATTAACTTTGTAGACATTGTTGGGTAAAATGATTGTAAAACACTTGTTGGGCCATGGTTAGGAGTGTTGGGCACCTTTTGGGCTTTCCATGTGTACTAAATGTGAAGCATGTAGCAATTGCGTGGGCCCCCACAATACTAAGTTTTCACATGTTTTTCCTACTTTTAGGCCCATTAGGGAACTTAATAGTCCAATGAGTTGGCCATTTTGGAGTGTATCCTTTCGGATACGTTGGATAAGGTCGGGTATTTTGATGGCTCAAAAGTAATGTGAATAACGCGCTTTGGCCTATAGGTTTGGGAACTCTCGCCTTTGGTCCCCAGGTAAGCAAATTGGTCCCTCGGTTGATTGGGATGTATACGAATGCTTACCTAGTCAGGACTTTCAGCCTACCGGCACCTCCCCCTTCCAGTTACTACGCGTCCATTACTTTGATCCTACCCAACAAGAGTGGATGACTTTTAATTTCCTATGAGCTCTAAGGAATATGTAAGAACTCGAAAGAAGTTAAAAAAAAGGGTAAAATGGTCTTTTGTCACATCATAGACCATAATGTAAAATAATTTGATGTTTATGGAATAATAATGTAAGAAATAAAAGTTTATGTAAAATTTGGACTTTTAACGCGTGAATACTGAAATTTGACCAAAAAGGACAAAATGGTCATTTGACATGAAAATGACCATTATGTTAAGAAAATGTAGTGTGGGGTTGAATTAGTAACAAATGAAAGTTAGATTGTGATAAAATTTAAATTTTAGTGCCAAAATGAAAGAATTGGGACTTGAGGGGGCAAATTGCAATTTTGGATTTATAAATAAGAGAACTCTCCTCAAAGTTCCCAGAAGACTTTGGAGAGTTCTAGAGAGAGCAGGAGGTTACGGGTCTTGAAGGTTCACGGGATTGGAAGCAAAGATTGAAGCTTGGGAAAGAAATCTTAGATCAAAAGGTTAGTAATCAAGCTTTCTAACCTAATTTCTTGTGTGTTCTTCACGGGACAAGTTGGAATCTGAACTTACAGTCATGATTCAAGTTGTTCCTATGATTCCTTCCATCTAAACAAGTTTAAATCACTCAATAAACACATATATCTCAAGGGTGTTGTTGAAATTGAGAAAAATTGGGTTTTTGGCTCAAGAACCCTAGAAATGGGTTTATGAGATGGAAAGTGATTTTTATGGTTTTGTTAAGTTCTAAGGGTCATTTAGGATGAATTGAGACACTCCTAAGTGATTGTTTTCAAAAAATTGTATTTTTAATGAAAAATGTCAAAAACGGGATTTTATGAAATTGGTTGGGAAATTGATGATTCCATGGGTCTGTAGCTCAAAAATCGGACTGAAATGGAGCCTGCAGACATGGCACGAGTCGTGCCTTTTTATACCTATGGGGAGCACGAGTCGTGCTCCACTATTTGAGCAAGAAATAGCATTGTACTTGCAGATCGCGACCCGACCACCCTAGGTCGCGACGCGATCCTACGCTGGCCAAAATTGCAGAAATGCAGTGAGCATTCTGCCAAATGAACTTTGATTTTGGAAGTTGGGGTTAGACTTGTCTGTTTGACCTCAAATTTTAAACATAAGTCCCTTATGGTCCAAAACTTTTGTGGAAAATTGTCGGAATGGAAATACGACCTCCCGAGAGTACTGTAGCAAAATACGCGTATTTCGGGAAAATTTACAAATTAAAGGAAGTTAGTATAATAAGGGTTGTAGCTTAGTTATAACCCGTAGTTACATGATATGACACTCTTGTGCTGTAAAGTTAGTTATGGTGTATATGAATTGAGTATAAATGTATATCTTGTAAATAATAGGTGGTGGCTCAAACACGGTTAAGCAAGTAAAAGAAAAAGGAGTTCAAAAAGCTAACTGACTCCTAGAGGACTCGAGGTGAGTAATGTGTGGATTTTCGAGTACATAGCAAATGGGTTTTATATAAAGGAATGAATTTTATATAAAATGATTTGTGAGTCAAAATGGTTTTATGAAAAATTGATGTGGTTAATGAGCAAGGAAATGGTTCTGTGGAACTAAAATGTTTTTGTGAAACTGGAAATGATATTGTGAAATAGTAAGTACAATGGGTACAAAAATGATAAATGAAGTGTAAAGTACTAATGAAGTAGTTGAGCCATGTTGATGAGTTGAGAAGTATCCGGATAAAGATCACGGCCTGCTGCGGTAGGGGTGGTCAAAAGACACTACTGGGATGGTACCTCCCGTCGCGAAGTAGTTGTCTACTTGGTACCTTGATGGATGAATTCGTTTCATGCTGTTGAGGAAGGAATTATACGGGTGCGGCTCGCATAAAACCTACGGGTGCGCTCGTAGGAGCGTGCTCACGGATGGGAATGAATACCTATGGGTGCGCTCATAGGAAATTAAATGTTTTGAATACGAGAATGAATGAGATATAAGTAAACTGTTTTGGGTCTAAACCCACCTTCCTCACGAGACAATTTTGTCTTACGTATGTTTTTTTTTTAAAATGCTATGTACTCAGGTAATCAAGAAAAGAATTAGAAGAGTGTTCGGTTGGACAGTAGCTTCCGGTGTATAGAGTGTGAAATAAAAGGTTTGAACTTTGGTAATGATGCGAATTTGTAAAACCCCGTTTGTATAATTAAATGTTTTGTAAAATAAAGTATTTGTAAGATAAGTTTGAAAAAAAAATTGGTGTGAAAGTTGGGGTGTTACAATTTGGTATCAGAGCCAAGGTTTAAGCGAATTAGGTTGGGTAACCATCCTAGGCTTAAACTATTGGATTAATAGTAAGAAAAGTAGTGGTACTAGGGTACCAGACAACGGGGTAATATCGAAAATTTGTAGTGCTGAAACCCAAAGAAACCGGTGAATCAGGGAGTCTTGTGATAACAACAGAGCCGAAGCATATAGGTGGTTAAAATAATATTGGGCCCGTATTATTATAATCACAGGATATGCATTGGAAATGGTGAAGTCACAAGGGAAACCTGAGGAAACTTGGTTGTGGGAATTAGGAAAAAAAAGAGTACTTGGGAACACAAGTTCCATAGGAAGATCACATGCTACAGCTTTCGAATATATTGATAAACATATTTATGTGGAATAATAAATGTAAATCTTATTCATTGTATATAGTAAATGGAGAGTGGAGATCAGAATCTTTTGAGTGAAGGACGGGCAGCCAGTCATACCCCGTCTCATGGGGGCAATCCCGTCGATGATGCGGATAATATGGGTGTTATGCCAAACCCAATGTTGCAACCTCCACCTGTGACTTTGAAGGCAATACAAAATCTTATCAGCAACTTAAAGACTGAAATGAGAGAAGACATGCGTCAGATGATGAATGCTCGGCTGGGAGAACCACGCCCTAATCCTTCTCTGGAGGATGCCTCTTGGAAACCTACTAATGGAGATTCTGTTACAGAGGAAGATAGTGTGGGGACGGAAAAGAAAAAGAGGTGTACGTTCAAATCTTTCCTTGCATGTAAACCTACGGAATATTATGGCAGTTTTGAACCCAAGGTTACAATGCGGTGGTTACGAGAGACGGAGCAGGTGTTGGAGGTTAGCAAGTGTCATGAAAAAGATAAAGTTTATTATGCTTCACGGCTATTGAAGGATGACGCGCTGGTCTGGTGGAATACTTTATATGAGTTGCTTGGGAAAGACGTGATTTATAAGTGGTCGTGGACCGAATTTACTACCCGTTTGAAGAACAAATATTGTCCCCTCCGGGACATAGAAAAGCTTGAAGATGAATTTCTTACTCTAAGGAAGGGTAGTTTGTCCATTGCTGAATACACCAAAAAGTTTAGTGATATGTTACCATTTGTGGGGAAGACCTATACCACGGAGCAGGCTCGAATTAACCGCTATGTGAAAGGGTTACCATGGGAATATGAATTGGAAGTGAAGCGGGCAGAAACAATGGATGAAGCCTTTGCGGCAGCAAGGAATGTTGAGGATGTGTGGAAGTGTAGAACGATGGAGATGCAAATTTCTGGAGACAAACGTAAATTTAGTAGTGGAAGAAGTAGTTGGAGAAAGAAGGGAAAGTCAGCAGTTACGTCGTCTAAACAGGGTAATCGAAAGACTTGTGAATAGTGTGGAAAAGAACATATGGGAGAATGCAAAACAGGAAGCTCAGCATGTTTCAACTATGGAAGAGTCGGTCACAGAGCTAAAGAATGTACTTACCCGAAGCTTAGCAAAGTTGAGTGTTTTTCTTGTCATGAGAAGGGGCACTATAGTTACAATTGCCCGAAGAAAGGTGGTGAAACAGTGGTGTCAACCGCACAAAAGAAGACGGAACCACAAAAAGTAAAGACTCGCACCTTCCAGCTCACACGGGAGGAAGCAAAGGAGACACAAGACGTGGTCTCAGGTACCTTACTAATTAATTAGATGCCTGCTTACGTGTTATTTGATTCTGGTGCTACATGCTCATTTGTGTCCCATGAGTTTGGTTTAAAACTTAATGTACCGTTAGAACCGTTAGATTATGTTTGCGAGGTCGAATTGGCGAGTGGTAAGAAAGTGGAGATAAAGCACGTGTACCGCGGCTGTGAACTTAGCATTGACGACAAGAAATTTTCTTTAAATCTTCTGCCGATTGGGGTCAAGACTTTTGATATTGTTATTGGAATGGATTGGCTTGGAGCCAATGATGCAAAAATTGCATGCGGAAAGAAAGTCGTGTCGGTGAAGATTCCAGATGGTAGTAAAGTGTACATTTATGGTGAGAAACCTAAAAGAATGTCAAGTTTTATTAGTGCCGCGAAAGTACGAAGGTGTTTGGTAAAAGGATGTTCTTCCTTTATAGCGTATGTGATAGCGAAAGATAAAGTAAAAAAACTGTGGGGGATATTGATGTGGTGAGAGAGTACCCTGAAGTTTTTCCAGATGATTTACCTGGCTTGCCACCAGAGAGACAGGTCGAATTTCGAATTGATCTTGTACCCGGAGCTTCTCCTATTTCCCGCGCTCCATATCGTTTGGCCCCGACCGAAATGCGGGAGTTGATGTCACAATTACAAGAATTACTTGATAAAGGTTTTATACGCCCCAGTTCGTCACCTTGGGGTGCACCGGTGTTGTTTGTTAAAAAGAAGGACGGTTCAATGCGAATGTGCATTGACTACCGTGAACTCAACAAAATCACCATTAAGAATCGTTACCCGTTACCACGCATAGACGATCTATTTGACCAATTGCAAGGCGCTGATTATTTTTCCAAGATTGATCTTCGGTCCGGCTATCATCAGGTACGGGTAAGAAATGAAGATGTTGAGAAGACCGCTTTTCGCACTCGCTACGGACATTATGAATTCTTAGTCATGCCTTTTGGTTTGACAAATGCTCAGGTAATTTTTATGGATTTAATGAATCGGGTGTGTAAGCCGTTCCTTGATAAGTTTGTTATCGTATTTATTGATGACATCCTTATCTATTCGAAGACTGCGGAGGAACATAGCAGCCATTTGAGGACGGTATTGGAAGTTCTGAAGAAAGAAAAGTTGTATGCGAAGTTTTCAAAGTGTGAGTTTTGGTTACGGGAAGTGCAATTTCTCGGGCATGTTGTCTCTATTCAAGGAATTAAAGTGGATCCCGCAAAGGTAGAAGCAGTGATGAAGTGGGAAACTCCAAAAACCCCGACAGAAGTAAGAAGTTTTCTTGGACTCGCTGGGTATTACCGACGATTTATCCAAGATTTTTCTCGAATTGCAGTACCTCTTACGAAGCTAACAAGGAAAGGGGTGAAATTTGAATGGGGGGTAGAACAAGAGAAGGCATTTGAGACACTAAAAGAGAAGTTATGTGATGCGCCGGTTCTTGCATTATCTGAAGGAACCGAAGATTTTGTGGTATACAGTGATGCCTCGAACAGAGGACTGGGTTGTGTATTAATGCAGCGGGGGAAGGTAATAGCATATGCTTCTCGTCAACTGAAAGAACCAGAAACAAGATATGCAACGCACGATTTGGAACTGGCGGCAATTGTGTTTGCACTAAAAATCTGGAGGCATTATTTATATGGAACAAATTGTACTTTGTACACGGATCACAAAAGCTTGCAGTATGTATTCTCACAGAAGGAACTCAATATGAGGCAAAGTAGGTGGCTGGAATTGATAAATGATTATGACTGTGAAATTGCCTACCACCCTGGAAAAGAAAATGTGGTAGCGGACGCTTTAAGCAGGAAAATTCATGAAAAGAAGAGTCAAGAAAGATTGATGCAGATACAGTTGAAATCAAGTATAATTGAAAGAATTAAAGACGCTCAAAGACAAGCATTAGAAAGTGGTGACTTAAAGAAAGAAAAACTGGGAAAGGATTTGGTGTTTGAAGAAAATGCTCAAGGATTGAAGACAGTCAGGAACCGCGTATGGGTACCAAAGGCTGGTGGAATGAGGAAGCTGATTTTAGAAGAGTCCCATAAGTCAAAGTATTCCATTCACCCAGGGAGTACGAAAACTTATCGGAATCTCAAAGAGCAGTATTGGTGGCCAGGAATGAAGAACAGAATAGTTAAGTACATTTCTAAATGTGCAACCTGTGCACAGGTGAAGGCGGAACACCAAGCCCCGTATGGAAGTACTCAACCTCTGCAAATTCCAGCAGGAAAATGGGAAGATATAACTATGGACTTCATAGTTGGATTGCTGAGAACTAGAAGGGGTCACAATTGTATATGGGTCATTGTTGACCGTTTGACCAAGAGTGCTATGTTTCTGGCAATTAAAGAAACCACCCAGTTGGAAACATTAGCACAAATATACATTGATGAAGTTTTAAGTCTTCATGGAGCTCCTTTGTCGATTGTGTCTGATAGAGATCCACGATTTACCTCAAAATTGTGGGAGAAGCTACAGGAACGATTGGGGACAAAAAATTAAAATGAGTACAGCTTATCATCCCCAAACAGACAGGCAGAGTGAACGTACCATTCAAACTGTGGAAGATATGCTACGATTGTGTGCCATAGATTTTGGTGGAAATTGGGACGAACACTTGCCATTGGTGGAGTTTTCCTATAACAACAGTTATCATTCCAGTATTGGAATGCCACCATTTGAAGCCCTATATGGTAGAAAGTGTAGAACACCTCTATGTTGGTTAGAGGCAGGGGAGACCAAGATGACGGGACCGGAAATTGTAAGGGTAACAAATGAAAAGATTAAAATAATTCAAGCCAATATGAAAGCTGCTCAAGATAGACAGAAAAGTTATGCAGATTTGAAGAAGAGACCTTACAACTTAAAAGAAGGTGATCTAGTGATGCTCAAAGTATCACCGTGGAAAGGTGTGGTGAGATTTGGAAAGAGGGGTAAATTGAGTCCAAGATACATTGGACCTTTCAAGATCTTAAAAAGAGTTGGTCAACAAGCTTTCAAGTTAGAACTACCACATGAATTGAGTGGTATACACGATACGTTCCATGTATGCTACCTGAAAAGTTACTTTGGAAAGAGTGAACTCGTTATTCCATTAGAAGACTTAAAAGTAGAGACCTCGAACAAATTGATAGAAGAACCAGAGGCGATGCCAGAAGTGCGAACCAAGAAGTTGAGGAACAAAGAAATTGACCTAGTTCTGGTCAAATGGAAGCACTCATCGGGTTCGGACTTAACTTGGGAAACTTTAGAAGACATGAAGAAAAGATACCCAGATTTCACGAACTATGAAGAGATTCCGAGGACGGAATCCTCTTAAGGGGGGGAGATTGTAAGAACCCGAAAGAAGTTAAAAAAAGGGTAAAATGGTCTTTTGTCACATCATAGACAATAATGTAAAATAATTTGATGTTTATGGAATAATAATGTAAGAAATAAAAGTTTATGTAAAATTTGGACTTTTAACGCGTAAATAGTGAAATTTGACCAAAAAGGGCAAAATGGTCATTTGACATGAAAATGACCATTATGTTAAGAAAATGTAGTGTGGGGTTGAATTAGTAACAAATGAAAGTTAGATTGTGATAAAATTTAAATTTTAGTGCCAAAATGAAAGAATTGGGACTTGAGGGGGCAAATTGCAATTTTGGATTTATAAATAAGAGAACTCTCCTCAAAGTTCCCTGAAGACTTTGGAGAGTTCTAGAGAGAGCAGGAGGTTACGGGTCTTGAAGGTTCACGGGATTGGAAGCAAAGATTGAAGCTTGGGAAAGAAATCTTAGATCAAAAGGTTAGTAATCAAGCTTTCTAACCTAATTTCTTGTGTGTTCTTCACGGGACAAGTTGGAATTTGAACTTACAGTCATGATTCAAGTTGTTCCTGTGATTCCTTCCATCTAAACAAGTTTAAATCACTCAATAAACACATATCTCTCAAGGGTGTTGTTGAAATTGAGAAAAATTGGGTTTTTGGTTCAAGAACCCTAGAAATGAGTTTATGAGATGGAAAGTGATTTTTATGGTTTTGTTAAGTTCTAAGGGTCATTTAGGATGAATTGAGACACTCCTAAGTGATTGTTTTCAAAAATTTGTATTTTTAGTGAAAAATGTCAAAAACGGGATTTTATGAAATTGGTTGGGAAATTGATGATTCCATGGGTTAAAACCTGATGTAAACCGAAGGTTTTAGTCATGGAATGATTATATATTGGTTAAGTTAAGTATTAAGTGCTTAATATGCGAAAATAGAGGTCTGTAGCTCAAAAATCGGACTGAAATGGAATCTGCAGACATGGCACGATTCGTGCCTTTTTATACCTATGGGGAGCACGAGTCGTGCTCCACTATTTGAGCAAGAAATAGCATTGTACTTGCAGATCGCGACCCGACCACCCTAGGTCGCGACGCGATCCTACGCCTGGCCAAAATTGCAGAAATGCAGTGAGCATTCTGCCAAGTGAACTTTGATTTTGGAAGTTGGGGTTAGACTTGTCCGTTTGACCTCAAATTTTAAACATAAGTCCCTTATGGTCCAAAACTTTTGTGGAAAATTGTCGGAATGGAAATACGACCTCCCGAGAGTACTGTAGCAAAATACGCGTATTTCAGGAAAATTTACAAATTAAAGGAAGTTAGTATAATAAGGGTTGTAGCTTAGTTATAACCCGTAGTTACATGATATGGCACTCTTGTGCTGTAAAGTTAGTTATGGTGTATATGAATTGAGTATAAATGTATATCTTGTAAATAATAGGTGGTGGCTCAAACACGGTTAAGCAAGTAAAAGAAAAAAGAGTTCAAAAAGCTAACTGACTCCTAGAGGACTCGAGGTGAGTAATGTGTGGATATTCGAGTGCATAGCAAATGGGTTTTATATAAAGGAATGAATTTTATATAAAATTATTTGTGAGTCAAAATGGTTTTATGAAAAATTGATGTGGTTAATGAGAAAGGAAATCGTTCTGTGGAACTAAAATGTTTCTGTGAAACTGGAAATGATATTGTGAAATAGTAAGTACAATGGGTACAAAATGATAAATGAAGTGTAAAGTACTAATGAAGTAGTTGAGCCATGTTGATGAGTTGAGAAGTATCCGGATAAAGATCACGGCCTGCTGCGGTAGGGGTGGTCAAAAGACACTACTGGGATGGTACCTCCCGTCGCGAAGTAGTTTTCTACTTGGTACCTTGATGGATGAATTCGTTTCATGCTGTTGAGGAAGGAATTATACGGGTGCGGCTCGTATAAAACCTACGGGTGCGCTCGTAGGAGCGTGCTCACGGATAGGAATGAATACCTATGGGTGTGCTCATAGGAAATTAAATGTTTTGAATACGAGAATGAATGAGATATAAGTAAACTGTTTTGGGTCTAAACCCACCTTGCTCACGAGACAATTTTATCTTACGTATGTTTTTTTTTTTAAAATGCTATGTACTCAGGTAATCAACAAAAAAACTAGAAGAGTGTTCGGTGGGACAGTAGCTTCCGGTGTATAGAGCGTGAAATAAAAGGTTTGAACTTTGGTAATGATGCGAATTTGTAAAACCCCGTTTGTATAATTAAATGTTTTGTAAAATAAAGTATTTGTAAGATAAGTTTGAAAAAAAAAATTGGTGTGAAAGTTGGGGTGTTACAGAATATATATATATATGTAAATTTTTATTTTGAAACCATTTGAGTATGTGTGTGATTTTAAGAGAAAGAGGAGAAAATTCACAAGTGTATGCACACATATAAATGTCGGGAGTAATACGTAAGCACATAAGGGAGCAATTAGCACACAAAGGTATTCCTAGGATTTTCTAAGTGCGAGTTGCATGCAGTTGTGTGTGCATTTTATAAACTAGCATACGAGCGGACCCTAGAGGCTATAGACTAGGTCAAGACAATTAACCTAATTCCCTATAGTCAAGGGCTCTGATACCAATCTGTCACACCCCGATCCTTGGCGGAATCGATCAAGGCGTGATATATTGTTCAAAGTCTCATGACAACTATGTTATAATATGATTAGATTCAATTAAGTACCAAGTAGGCAAACAAGATCCACAACATACAAATACAAATTCAAATGCAACAGCATTTATTACATCAAATTTAAATAGTCTTGTGGATTTCTAAGGTACACCCTACTTTTCATCAACTTCATTCTTCAAATTTGCATCATGGGTAAAAACAGGTCAACTACGAGAGTTGGTGAGTAATCTAGTTTTATTAAAGAAAATTGTGAGTTTGAATAATTTGAAATTTGTTTTCTTTTGAAGTTGGTAAGCAACTGTTATTGAGATAACAGTTTATAAATCAAAAATTGATTAACAAATGATAACAACAACAATAAGTCCTCACCCTATATATACATATATATGTATATATATAGGATGGAGCTTCTAATCATCATTCACATTCAACCACGTGCAATCAATCACCTTAGCGTCCCAAGGCGGGGTGGTCAACCCAATAGCGCTATTATTGTCCATAACGTACCTCAAGAATACGGGCATAGTCATGGAGATTAGACTAAAATTGGTAATGCACTACAAGTACATGTAGCGTAAACAAACAATAATTATACAAATAATGATTCACGTATAAATATCCCAACAATGTCTCAATGGTGAAAAAATAATAAAATGAAGTTGGAACATATTAAAACCACATGATACACCCCAAAAGTATTGAAAATTATAAAATATGGGGTAGATTACTCACATTAGTCCAATAAGGAATGCGCGTGTTGTACGATAGACGGCTCGAGTCAAAATGTCGTAGAACCTAATATAATTAATAGTTTTGGCTTAGGAATCGATAAACGGGAATATAGTATTAATAAAAATAATTAGACACATATTCTTATATTAGATGAATTAACAATAATCCAAATTTTGTTTTAAATATTAATGTATTCATATGTTAAATGAATTTTAAATTGAATTAATTACTTTGCTTAATTAATTTATATCTTCACATTAGGCAAGATATTAATAATTTCTTATTAAAATAATAACTAGTCAAATTATAAGTATTTACAGATTTTATATATTATAAACAATTATTTATATGAAATAATCATTAAAAATGCATTTTTACATTCTTAGATATTTAGGAAAATGATTTTAAATACTAAACAGTAATGAAACATTCTGAAATTATCAGAAAATCATTATATCACAAAATAGTAATTACTCTAAAATTTTCATATTTTGCTTAACTGCTTTAGTATTTATTTAGTATTTTAATGATTAAACAACAACAAAATTCGGGAAAAATAACAAATGATTCCCACAAATTCTGGAAAAATAACCATAGTTTTCTAACATTATATTGAGCCTACTGTAAATGTTTTAGATATTGTTGACTAAGGGAAGTATTTCTTATGTTTTTCATTATTAACTAATCAATAAAATCATAAATAATAAGAAAATATTAAGATACATTTATTAAACTTTGTTTTTATGATTAACATGTTATATATTATATTCGGATAAGGTTTTATAATTTTTGGACATGTGTAGCTATTTATTATCAATTTAAACCATTAAATAATCATTAAATCAGGGAAAATAAGCAAACATTCTTAATAAAATCTGTAAATTGTTTCATGGAGTATTTATAATGTTAATAAGGTGCAGAAAATATAAAATATAGTTTTTAACATACATAACTATATTTTTATATTTATTTATCTACAACAAAATAAAATACAAAATAAGCATAAAACAATAATATAAATGCATGAAACTTCATAAATCCATTTTACTCAATGTATGGGTCATCCTAGAATGTTCTCAGAATTTATTGACTAAAAATGTATTTTATGTGAATTATTGCCTTATTATATTGCAATAATTATAGTAATTCAATAAAAATAAGTTATTTTCTGAAAATTTCCAGAACTTCTTATTTTATTTATGGGATTCTGAGAAAAATCAGTTTTATGCATAAAATGAGTTTTAGATAGTTTGGTGGATTTAAGTTGTTTCATGTATGAATTTGGAACTTTTAACAACATACCTTGATGAATGCTTCAAGAGGGATGGAGATTTGAGTATATTGGAGTGTTCTTGGCTGAAAAATGAAGATTTATAGGAGGAATTTCGAGATTGAGAGTGAGAGGAAGAATAGATATGGTTTGAGTGGTGATGAGAATAATGTGTTGGGAGAAAAATGAAAGGAAAGATTATGGGAGGTGTGAGTGGAAGACAATGGGAATAAACTTTTACTTTTGTTGGTCTTCATAATTCCCCACTAACACAAGCATCTTAAGAGTTTTATAAAATTTAATGTAGTGTTTATAAAAATAGAGTTTTATAAAAAATAGGTTATTATTTGATTATAACAATCTACTTTGATTTGAAGTTTAATTATAGCATTCAAGTTTGATTTTTTTAATTTAATTAGAGCATCATACTTTGATTTGATTTTAATATGGTATCATAATTTAATTTGATTATAGTTATAACGTTATACTATGCTATATTGCTATTAACGTCAATTTATATCGTAGTGTAAGGGTTTTGATCCTATTAGCGTCAAGAAATCTCGAGTAGGGTTTATTAAATTTCCAATTGGGTTGGGTTGACCCGAATCCATTTTAGGCGGATGTCACAACAGTAACTCTCAATATGGATTATAAGTGTTGGAAAATACAAAGTTAGAAATATCTAAGAATAACTTTGAAAGATCATTTAAGCTCAACAATATTTAAAGACAAACATGTAATTGTGCGGAAATGTAAAAGACTTAAGATCAAATGCAGGAATTAATAACACTTAAGTAAGAACAATATTATGAACATGAAGAGCAAAGTGTTTGATGGGATGAATATTTATATATATATATATATATATATATATATATATATATATATATATATATATATATATATATATATATATATATATATATATATATATATATATATATATCATAAAGAGAATGTTACAAACGAGCTTCTCCAAACCATGAAGAATAAGTGTGGTGGAACTCTCATTTTATAGTGCAAGGATAGTTCCCACCAAATAAGGACCTATCGACTGAAGGGACTACAGAGCAGTCCACTTCAGATTGTTCTAAGGATAATAGTACAAAGTCAGACTAAGATGGCCTATGATTGAATGTTCTCCAATAGAATAGTACAACATGATATAATCTAATCTACTTATTTTGTCTTTATCTTCACTTGTATTTTCTCTCAACATGATATAATCTTCTGATGTAACCGACGATCAGAAGTGATCTTCAGTATAGATGAATTTCGGATGTGAGTTGCTGATTGATTTGATCTTTTGATGACTCTTGGAGTTGATTGAACCAGCAATGGCATTTTTCCAATATTTTGTCGTTTCGAGAATCTTTCTTACGAAATTCATAACTGAATTTCGGTGTCTTCAAGTATTCACTTGGGAAACAATTATTTTGTGTTTAAAGCTTCTGAAGAAGGACCAAAATTCATACCTGAATTTTGGTATAACTGATATTCTAATATTCGGTTCAACACATAACAATTACAACAACAATGATGGTAAGGTTTGTTCATTGATAACTATTAAAAGAGTAGCAGTTATATATGAACACAAACCATACAAACAAGATCAGAATATTGTTTTAACAAATTCATGAAAAACCATAAGATAAAGTTGGTCAACAACTAACACTAACAATTCCCCATTCGGTGACCAACCGAGGGGTTTTTCATTTCAATCTTCAGAAGTTATCCTTCACCACCTATATTGATACTCTGTTCCAAAATCTTCGAACAGCCAACATCTAGTTCATCCTCAATATCAACTCATCTTTAACTTCTTGTGTGGTATACTTGGAGATCTTCACAGCCTCGATGTAATATAGTAAAACTACATTGGGTGCTTTCCTCATGTCATCAACTCTGAAGAAGCCCATGCGAGATTTCGACTTGTAGACTATTCAAATTATTGGATCATTTGTGGCTCCGTAACTCCAATGTTCTCTGCTGTCAGGTAGGGGCAAGTCAATAACTTTGGGGTATTGAGCTTCTGGACTGGTGTCGACCATTTTGAACAGTTCACCATCAAATCTCATGAATTCGAACACCAACTGCTTGAAGAACCTTCTCGCAGAAAAATATGCCTCTTTAATGTCCGATTGGAGTTCAATCCTTGGTAGTAGCCTCATCAGTATGGTGTAAATATCTTCAAGATTCATCCTCCTAAAATCTGCTTCTGTGACTACCAAATATTTTTCATTTATTCTCAGTTGATATTCATAAAAATTGGACTTCATGAAACTTCTTTTCTTGATCCTGATTACTGCCGAAATGGTTTCTGTTGACCAGACATTTGGCCTTGGCTGAGTATATCTGTGTAAAAGTTTTTGGACACGGAACCTCATTTCTACATTCCTTTGGTGTTGAGGAATAGAATAGCAGTTGAGAGAATAGATATACTTTTCGCAATTTGGAGTTAGTGGTATATCCCAATGTGACTTGCTTTCTGGAGGGGTATAGGATACCACAGGCCGAAAATCGTTATTCACCAAAGGCCTAGACTCAAAAAATCGGGATAGTCTAGGTTGGCTCGACCCTGCTGCAGTTGCCGCAGATTCGGCTTTGATTTCCATTTCCAGGTCTTCTGCAAATTTCGCTGCAAGCTCATCAAAATAAGCGTTTTTGAGCACTTGAAGCTCGGGTGGATCAGAAAGCTTGATCGGTGAGTATTTCAATTCTTCTTGTCCTGTATAAGTTAAATGGGGGGGAGTGTTTGGGGGGATTTCTGTTTCGGTGGAGAGGATGGTGGTGTTGTGATTTTCGGTATATCACCACCGAAACCGAAATTCTTCTCAGCTTGCTCCTCTTCCTCTTCTTCATCTCCATATTCTTCATCTCCATTCTTTGGATTATCATTAACATTTTCATCATCATCACCGTCATTATCATCATTATTCTCATCATCACCACCATCATTATCATCATCGCCACCATTATCATCATCATCATCTCCAACTTTTGGAGTCACCTTTCCCCCTCCCGTGGCTTGTTTGGAAGAAGGGTCACAGGTAATTGCGACTTGATGTGATCCAACTTCTCATTAAGTTTCTCTACAATTGAGTAATAGCTCAAAAAAAATCGAGTCAGTTTCCTTGTTGAAAATCTCCTGAAGATTATCGAGTGCCTCCTGTATTCTGGTTGCAGATAAACTTATACTGTCAACTGGACCACGAACAGTGTTAGCAATATTTTTGACAGTGGCAGTTAACAATTGAAGCAGGAGCATGTTGGTGTCCCGAAGAGATTAATTTTCAGAGAAGATCCCTTCAAGGTATTGTTGCACATCATCAAAGAGGGGTTTAAACTGAGTAGTCATGGAATTATTGAAGGCTTTTAATTCCGTGGAGACCTTCTGAGCAGTAGAGTCGAGGGACAACTCTTTCTTCTCCAAAACATCAACTTTCTTTTTCAAGTCAGCTGTTTCCTTCAATACGGCTTCGTTGGACTGTGAAGCTTTCATGTCTGTAACCAATGAAATTAGTGAATCAAGCTTTTTATCCAACAAACCGGCTTCGGAATTTGGCACCGAAGATTTGGGAGAGGGTGGAACATTTGTGTCATCTTGTCACTCAGAGTTTGAACTTGAATCACCAATATCAATATCAAGAATTTTTGTAAACATCAAACGAGTCACCTCCTGATCGTCACCGAAACCAGGAATGGTCTTTGAAGTAGTCTCTGAAAAAATGATGTTTTCTTCTAATTCTGCTTGGAGAGATTCATCTTGTCCAGGAGGTGGCTAGGTTGGATTCTTGGTAATTTTCGGAGGGGAGGATGGCTTTATAATCTTCGGTTTGTTTTTCTCGTTTTCTCTTGCCAGGAACACTTCTATGAAAGGGGAACAATGTGTTTGTAAATATTCTCCCAATCTTGTTCCTTGTCATTAAATTTGTAGTCTGAGTCATCGACCATTTTTGACATTTGAAGTGCAAGAAATGCATTAATTGCATTATTTTCGACTTGCAGCTTGGCTCTTTGTTTCTTTAATTCCAAAGTATCCTCATATTTTCTTCGCCCAAAGACTGCAACATCATGAGATTGGTTTGTCGGACACCTAATCGTTGTTGCATCTTAGCAATCATTTTCTTCTGTTCGCCAACAGCAGTCTTGTAGCGAGCTCTGTGGATTGTACCAACCGGGGGTAGATTCTGTGCCTCTTTATTCTCTTGGGCATCTTTTTCTTTGCCAGCATCTTTCTGTTTTTTAGCCTCTTTTTGTTTTTCAGCCTCTTTCTGTTTTTCGACTTCTTTTAATAGTTTAAGTATGTTCTGCTTTCGGCTTCTGTGTCTTAGTCATCTAGTTCCCATAAAGAGAGGGTCTGAAATCAAGTAAAAGCATTAGAAAGCATACCAAAGATAACACATACCTTGGGTAACAGAATTAATGGCAATCGCATAGATGCAGAATCAAGGATTCAAATAAGTTGACCAAATAAAAATTCAGATTTCCAAAAATGTCAATAACGATAATTAATGAATTGATAACAAGACATTTTATTGTGACTTACTAGAAAATAAGTAAATGGAGTGCACAGAAGTGAAGAATGTAATCATTTTTGTGGAATACCGAAATTCTGTGAAAAGACAGTATACCTAAAATGTGATATTAGGAGATTATAACGAAAATTAGAACACAATGGGTTATACCGAAAATTAGAACACATGGAATATACCAAAATTTTGAGCAGAGTGGGCTATACCGAAAATCTAAGCATAATGGGCTATACATAAAATTATGCTGGTCTAGCAATACTGGGAATGTGACAATAAGTCCAATACCGAAAATTTATATTCACAAGACAGAAAGGCTTATACCGAAAATTATATCAAAAGGACCAATGCCGAAAATCGTAACCTAAAGACTAAGTCCGAAAATTGTAACATTAAGAGCATTACCGAAAATTGTATGTAAGAAAGTAAAGTTGAAAGTTCAGAGAATGTGTACCGATTTGGTATGGTTCTTTGACTTTGGTTGCTTTTTAGGAGAACTCTCTGCTTTCTTTTTGCCCTTCTTAGCCGGTGGATCCTTTCTCAAAGGTTCTGGAATATATGGATCCACATTTTCGGTGAGAGTTAAGTGTTAGGATACAAAAGTACTGCCACGGTCACCGAAATTCAGGAAAGCTTATGGTAATCGTCGGATGGGTCCGAAAATCGGATCATACTTGGGTGTATATCCTTTGAATGGTGACATCTCCAATGGAATGTTATCAGCCTCTTCTGGAATGGTAACTCCGTAAAGTGTATATAAATGTGCAATACACATAGCCCAGAAGCAGGCAGAGTGTATCTTCCTTGGATCTTTCTGTGATACTAGTATAGCGTCGTGCGGTCAAAAATAAGAGAAAACCTAACACACACATAGCCCAGAAACGGCGCCAAAATTTGACACGCGCAGAGGTCGTCGTGCGGTCAAAAATAAGAGAAAACCTAACACACACACTAGTATAGCGGTAGTCAGGGTCGATCCACAGGAACTTCGTGGTTAGACTAGATGAGAGATTACCAACTAATAGTGTCACAGCTATAGTCGGAGGATCTGGTTTCTATTTTCCTAATTACTAGCAAATGAAACAATTATCGAACACACCAAAGCCAAGCTAAGCTATGCTCAAATGACCTAGTCACTTTCTGAAATCAGAAGTACATCTCTGAATCAGAAGCAATCAAAGGCATCCAAACTAGCAAAACCAAGCACAACATAAACTAGCTACTAACTAAAGTCCTATTGAACAGTTACTAGCCTAGATTTAATGCTTACCAAATAACCTAATTAGCTACTGAATTCAACTAAGGAAAACAGTCCCAATAAGGTCCAATACACAATTCAACAATCACAACCAAACACAAACATCCAAAAACACCGAAATGTTAACATCAAATGTAACCGAATGATTCCATTCACCAAATCCAAATTCCAAATACAAAATCAGTAACCAAATGTTTCTAGAACAGAAACCTAAATGCTCAAAGTCAGTGGTTGTCACTCCCAAAGACTTTAGCTATAAAACTACTTATTACTAAAAGGAAATTAAATCAAAAATCATAAAATACCAATTGTGAGCTTGCTGAAATGAAATCCTGGAGTCAAAGAGCTTCAAGGTCGATGTTTACACCCAGTCTTTGCTAGGGTTTTCGGCTGGAAATGCATCTATTTATACTTGCAAATTTCCCGCAACCGCGCCGCGCTGAAATGAAATCCGCGGCGCGCGTACTTATCTTTTCCCGTTTTCTTCGGCATTTGAATGTGTTCCACCGCCTTAAGCCCACGTCGCGCATGGTTGATTCCCGCGGCACGCGTACGAGTTCTCTTGATTTCTCATTCCTTCCCAACTTCTTCCTTTTGCACGCTTTTAGGCCCTGTTTCTATTCTTTTTCTCCAAACAAGTCCTGGCACGAAAAGTGAGAATACCCAGACATATTTGATATAATTTTATCAAGAACAGGGCTCAACAACGCCTAAAATACTTGATATCACTAGGCGTTGTCAAACACCCCACACTTGTGCCTTGCTTGTCCCCAAGCAAGAGAGTTTTTAACAAATTATAATAAAGAATCAAACAATTTCTGACTGTGTTCAGTTTCAAAGTTTATTGCTCTATGAGTTAGAGTGGAATAGTTTGCGAAAACATAATTGAAATGTTCTTTGGAATTCATGGCTTTCTAGAGAACCCTTGATTATAAACTTTCTGTCCACAATGAAGTGTACTTACTCATTCAGATTCTAAAGGCCATTAAGGAATTGTCCATGACTTTCGATGTTGTCCGTGTAGCGAGCTTTCAGAAATACCATCCCAGACCAGACGATCTTAGGTGGTAAGGTGCGTAAGGCCCACCCATTTTAGACCTACCGGCTCGAACAACAAAGGTCACAGATTGACATTTCCATCCTAGATTCCAATCCTAAAACAGCTCAATCTTCTAAACTCGTAAAACTCAACTTATTTGACTAACTAATAGCATGATCACAAATAAATAGTATTTCTTGAAAAATACTAATGCTATCACAATCACAAACCATTCATTTCAAAATTGCAATTCATTAAAAATTTTGAAAAATGTTGCTAAAAATTGAAAAATTGATCATTTGTGCAAAAATTTCAAAAAATTCTCTTTCGCCCGTCCACACCCCACACTTAAAACCGTACAACGTCCCCGTTGTACAAAATTTATTTCAAAACAAGGGAGAAAGAGTTACCCCTTTTTGGACGATAGACTGCTTGGTGCTCAATATCACAGGTATAATTGCGTACAGAAGGATCCTCGATTTCATATGCTGGAGTTGTAGCGCTACAGTAAACACGCCGGTGGTCGAGACAAGTGGAAGGGGCACGGTAACCCCACACTTGTCTGAGACAACTCCTTCTCAAATTGGTATGTCATGCATAACTTAACAAACACATTAAAATCAAACAAACATGACAAATAAAATATGAAAAAATATACAATTAGATATGTCATAAGTTTATACATATATCTCAAAAAAATAAAAAGAAAGAACGAAAAAGGTACATCAATCACTGCCCGGCGGCCTGGAGGGTCCGGCCTCATGATCGTGAGCCCTGGCTGGGAATGGTCGGGGACGCTGGCCCTGCGCTGATGCGATCTGAAGAAGTACCTCCCCGATCCACTCGAGCTGGTCCTCGATCCTCGCAACTCGGGCCTCCAATCGATGGATGGCGGCTGGATCCTCCTGTGGCTGTGTCGGGGCTGCGGGCTCTGGTGCTGGATCCGGCCTCCTGCGTCTCCTGCCAGGCTGGGCATACGCAGGCTGGGGTGCCTGAAGAGGCTCGGTAGGTGCCCGGATGTACTGCCCCGGGCGCTGCATCTCAATGAGACGCATCCTCTCCAACGTGCGTGCTGTAGTGCGCGATGGAGGCAGAGCGGTCAAGGAAGCTGCCACGGGGGCAGTGAGAATACCATATGAGCGGGCCAGGCGGGTAATGAAATACCCCCTGACTAGTGGGCTGCTGGTGGAGGCGCCGGTCGAGTGGGTGGAGAGGGCAATCGCGAGGGCGTAGGGGAGATGGAGGAATCGAGACGGGTCGAGGAGGATCCACAAATACGTCATGTCATCGCCTGACACCTTCTCGCCTCCCTCCCGATGCATGATGGAGGTGGAGACGATCCGGTGCAAGAGGCGGTGAAGTGGATCGCGTAGGTGGCTCTCCCTCGAGGTCCCCGCGTCGTACATAACATTGGACAATGGTGTCCAAATCTCCATGTTGGGATCCCGCTCCGGCTCCCCCTGAATGCACGACCCGAAGAACCGGGTGAAGTAACGATGTTGGAGGTCCTCCGGAGTGTAGATGCCTGTGCGCCTCCCGAAATTTCGGAGGTTGCACTCCCTGTGCACACCTCCCAAATGGAATCGTACCAGCCTGGAACGCGGGTCCCCCGCCCGAGGTGCGAACTGGACAGTGGATATGAACTCCAGTAGCAACTCTTTGTAGACCACGTCCTCGTCCGTGGCCATAATCCTATCCCAGCCACGGCATGTGAAAGATGCCTCATTGTGGGTCCAGGTGCGATGTAAGAACGACTCGATCGCACCCCAGAGCCCTGCGTCTCTAAGAATATCTCTATCAATGACCGTCGCCTCTAACACCCGGCGACTCCTCAAAGCATCCCTCCGCGAGGTATACTCAACAGAACTGGCCAGCTCCGCGGGGAACTGGAGGAAAGCGTGCTCCATTCTGAACATCATCTGCAAAAAGAAAATATATCCACAAAACAAAAATTTTGCAAAATCAGTCTTTGTCTTCCCAGCCGCACCGCGGCGCGGCCCAAGAGCAAGGGCGCGGCGCGGCGTGCTGCTGTTTCAAAACCCCGAATCAAATCCTCATTTTAACCTGCTAAATCTCAATTTAATCATACCACAAGGTAGCCTAGGTACCTACTAGCTCATCTAGGGTCTCCATTTGGCAAAACAAACACCCTATAAGCTAGCATTAGTGATTCTAAGTTTTTGAACTTTTTGAATAAAACCCTAAAATTAACTACCTAATAACTAGTTTAAACAGCTAATAAGTAGTTACAATAGCGTACCTTGGCAGTAGAAACACAATAAACAAGAAAAATCGCAAGAAATTTTTGATCACCAGAGCTCCGAGTCGTGTGATTTGAGTTGTGAGTCGCGGCTCACCGTATAAAGGAGAAAACCGACTGATCGTTTTCCGCGTCGCGGGTTTGCTCTTTGCGCGTCGCGCGTGTCCAAATCAACCCCTGCGCATCGGGTTGGTTTACGATCCCGCGTCGCTTAATTCAAATACCCGCGGCGCGGACTTTAAAATTTTCAAAATTTCGCAAATGACCCCACACTTATTTCAAACCACTAGTACCTGCAGAAAGTTTGATGTAATTTTTTTGTATTTTATTTATTTATTTATTTTTATTATTATTTTTTTTAAGAAATATATCCTAACTTATGACACGATGGGTTGCCTCCCAACAAGCGCTAAGTTTAACGTCTTCAGCCAGACGTTCTGCTCCTAAGCTGACCCTTCTTCTTCTTCTTGACCTCTTGATGGCATTTGCTGGTATTCTGGCATGAAATTATTGGCCATCATTGTCATAAGGGATGTAAGTTGGGTCATCCGATCACTCACACCGCTGATCCATTGTTGTTGAGATTTCAAGAGCTCAAAAACATTCGCCTCTCGTTTTTTGGATTCTCTTTCATATTGCTGATACCTTGCTTCCATCATCTCTAGCATGTCCAGCAATTGTTCCTTGTCGATGGCGGACAACGGGTGGTCCTTGGTTTCCTTTAAGATTTCCTCTTTTCCTCCCTCTCTCGTACGTGTCCATATCTTTTCTTCGCTCCTAATTCCTGGCTCTATTAATGTTTTCCTGTCTGCTGGTTTGCCATTTTCCTCTGAAGGTAATGATATCGGGTTCCCAAACATATTCAATCTTCTTTTTCTGGTCCCGAAGAAGATATCCATATCTCCAGTCTTGCAATCGATCACTGACCCGGCAGTAGCTAAAAATGGACGCCCTAAGATGAGCGCAGGCGCATCGTCCGGACTCTCATATTCCATGACCAGAAAATCTACGGGATAGAAAAAGTCCCCTACTTTGACTATGACATTTGTTAGCTTTCCCCTAGATACCTTAGTTGATTGGTCAGCCAGCTGCAGTACAACTTCTGCTGGCTCAATTTCTTCGTTTTTGTACTTGTCGTACAGGTATCCTGGCAAGATGTTAACACTTGCTCCCAAATCTAATAGGGTGTTTCGAATGACCACGTCCCCTACAGTTGTAGTGATCAATGGTGATCCGGGATCCTTTTCCTTTCTGGGCAGTGTTCCCAATAACGTCTCGCTGGCTCTCACAGTCAATCTCACCGTTTTTGGTGTAGGTGCTTTGTTTTTCCCATTCTGTTTACACATTTCTTGCAGAATCCTTGTGTCTTCAGGGGCATCCTTAAGTTCGTCCCACAGGGGCTGATTCATTAAGGGTCCCGTTGATCTGGGTACTTCCTGCTTCTTCTTTTGTTTCCTATTCTTCTTTTTCTGCTTGATCCCCGCTATCGTTGGTTGCTCTTCCTTTTGGACCTCTTTATCTATTTCTGGTTGAGTGCCATTCTCAACCGGAACTTCTCCTTCTTTACCTTCCTCGCTTTCTAGAGCCTTTCCTTCTTCCCCTGGTCTCACTTCATTCCCTACTTCGAACAAGTCCTCCAGAGTGACCTTTCGCCATCCTGATTCTACAGTATTGACTTGTTCCTTCCCTGGACGCTGATTATGCGTAGGATTGACTTCAGTAGCACTTGGCAACTTGCCACTATCTCTCTTTTGCTGGTCTGCAGCCATTTGACCTATTTGTCTCTCCATATTTGCGATGGCCTTTGCATTCGCTTGAGATTGTTGTTGTGTCGTAGTGATCATATCATACATCTTTGCTATCATCTCTTCTTGGGTCCCTGGGTGTTGTTGTTGGTATTAGTGGACCCCCTGTTGTTGTTGTTGTTGTTGTTTCCATTGTTCCTAGGCTGACTAGTCGGTTGACTTTGATAGTTGTTTTGCCTAAAGTTTTGCTGTGGTCCTTGGTTGTATGGCCTATAGGGTCGTCCATTATTGTGTTGGCCTTGACCCTGGCCATAAACTTGATTTGCCTCGTGAGTCTTAGGTCCTCCTTGACCTTCTTGTGATGAACTTGGCGGTCCATTCTGTAATGTTGACATAAGTCTGTCAAACTTCTTGTTTAGTTCACTGGTTTCCTTTTCCACTTCCTTTTTCCAATCAGCATCGACTCCTACTGCTGCCGCCATACTTACAGTTTTCCTGGTGGAAAAGTTTGCTTTGGAGCCGTTGCTCAACTGCTCCAAAAACTGCCAGGCTTCTTCTGGGTCCTGCCACATAAATGTCCCACTGGATGAGGCATTTATCATGGCCTGGTGTGTTTCACTGACTCCTTCGAAGAAAAGCTTGACCAACTGCCATCTGGGAATCTCGTGATGCGGACAAGATCGCAACAACTCCTTCAATCTGTCAAAGGCTTCATGAAAAGCTTCTCCAGGCTTTTGCTGGAAATCCTGGATAACTCTTCTGATTTCAGTTGTTTTGCTCGCTGGATAAAATTCCTGAAGGAACTTTGCCTTGAGCTGATCCCACGTAGTGATACTGTTTGATGGCAACGATGTGAACCAATACTTGGCTTTATCCTTAAGGGTGAACGGAAACAGTCTAAGCCTAAAAATATTTCTATTTGTGTTTCTGGGATTATTAGCATTAGCGATCGCTAAGAATTCATATAAATGGTTATAGGGATCATCCTGCTTATATCCTCTAAATTCTGGTAATATTCCTAATAACTGAGGTCTAATATCTACTTGCGAATCTATGTTATCAGGAATATAGATCGGCGACGAATCATCATATTCCCGCGGTTGGAAATGTGATGCAACCGATTGCCGTCTCGGTTGTGCAAAATGTAAAGGTTGAGCGGGGTTACCGTAAAGATGATCATTGTACTCCTGCTGACCTGGTGGTGGATATTGTGGCGTTCTTCTAAGAGGTCCCCGACCTCGGTTCCATTGTGGTTGTGGTGCTGGTGGCACCCATCCTTCATCTTCCTCATCATACACTTCCTCCGTCTCTGGGTAATGGTATCGTGGCTGAGGCGGTGGTTGAAAGTTTATAGGTTGTGTTGTTTGGTATGTGGGTTGAGGTTTAAAGAGGGCTGGTTGTGGTTGGGATGTTGGTGTATGCTGTCTAGGAGCTGGGGTGCCATCTCGGGTCGGCTCTCCCTAAGTCATAGCAGAAGTAAATGGATTGGTGGATTGGGGTTGTGAAGCGGGTGTAAATGGTGGGATAGATGGTGGAGTGCATGATGGTATGGGTGCAGGGGCTGAAACTGCGCCACCAGAAGCACTCGTGCTCCCAAACTGAAATTCTAAAAGTGGGGGAATGGAAAACATCCCCGTTGCCTCACCTGATGGGTCCTGGGCAACACTGATCGGACTACTGCTAACTTGACTATAATTCATGATGCTTAAACGCCTACGGGCACGGAGTTTGCGCGCAGTACGCTCAATCTCAGAATCAAACTGCAATGGGGATAATTGCTTCCCCCTGCGGGTACGCATGCACCAGTGCAACACGCCCACAAAGATCAAAAATCAAACTTACCAAAATGAAATTTCAAAAAGCAAGAAACGAGTTCCTACTACTCACCTAACCTAAGCTCACAGCTCCCCGGCAACGGCGCCAAAATTTGACACGCGCAGAGGTCATTGTGCGGTCAAAAATAAGAGAAAACCTAACACACACACACACACACTAGTATAGCGGTAGTCAGGGTCGATCCACAGGAGCTTCGTGGTTAGACTAGATGGGAGATTACCAACTAATAGTGTCACAGCTATAGTCGGAGGATCTAGTTTCTATTTTCCTAATCACTAGCAAATGAAACAATGATCGAACACACCAAAGCCAAGCTAAGCTATGCTCAAATGACCTAGTCACTTTCTGAAATCAGAAGTACATCTCTGAATCAGAAGCAATCAAAGGCATCCAAACTAGCAAAACCAAGCATATCATAAACTAGCTACTAACTAAAGTCCTATTGAACAGTTACTAGCCTAGATTTAATGCTTACCAAATAACCTAATTAGCTACTGAATTCAACTAAGGAAAACAGTCCCAATAAGGTCCAATACACAATTCAACAATCACAACCAAACACAAACATACAAAAACACCGAAATGTTAACATAAAATGTAACCGAATGATTCCATTCACCAAATCCGAATTCCAAATACAAAATCAGTAACCAAATGTTTCTAGAACAGAAACCTAAGTGCTCAAAGTCAGTGGTTGTCACTCCCAAAGACTTTAGCTACAAAACTACTTATTACTAAAAGGAAATTAAATCAAAAATCATAAAATACCAATTGTGAGCTTGCTGAAATGAAATCCTGGAGTCAAAGAGCTTCAAGGTCGATGTTTACACCCGGTCTTTGCTAGGGTTTTCTGCTGGAAATGCATCTATTTATACTTGCAAATTTCCCGCAACCGCGCCGCGCTGAAATGAAATCCGCGGCGCGCGTACTTATCTTTTCCCGTTTTCTTCGGCATTTGAATGTGTTCCACCGCCTTAAGCCCGCGTCGCGCATGGTTGATTCCCGCGGCGCGCGTACGAGTTCTCTTGATTTCTCATTCCTTCCCAACTTCTTCCTTTTGCACGCTTTTAGTCCATGTTTCTATTCTTTTTCTCCAAACAAGTCCTGGCACGAAAAGTGAGAATACCCATACATATTTGATATAATTTTATCAAGAACAGGGCTCAACAACGCCTAAAATACTTGATATCACTAGGCGTTGTCATGCAACCTTTTCGAAACTGAGAGGGGGATTCCATCGGGTATTCGTAACCCAAGAGATAGAACATGGTAAGCAACTCAGATTGGGATGGGGTGTCAAACTGGGTTTCATGGAGTGGAAGGTCAAATGCTGATGCGAATACCTTCTTATCCAAGGTAACCACCATACCATTTGTTAAGGTGACAAAAATGTTGTTGTCACTTTTCGAAGCCGTGACCACGAATTGTTCCAATAGTGATAGGGGAATGGAAGGTGGAGGTGTAAACATGGCTCTACCTAGAGGATGACGGGTTAATATATGAATCACGACCTGCAAGTGATCTTTAAAGGTGGTTGGGTCGCTAGGAGCCGGGTAATTGCAGGAAGCAATGACTATGGATGGGTTACCGGAGGCGGAGCCGGAACCGCTTTTAGAGGAGACAACCATGATTCACTTTTATAACTTATTTTGAATTCCACAAACCGTATGACGTGATGGGTGAGTGGACATAACCGAAAAGTTGTGGCTTGGCATTTAATGTCAAGTCATGATAAAAAAAACAATGGTTCAATGGGGTTATGACACATCTGTTGGATTTAACGAGACATTAAAGATATTCTATTGAAATTAAATGTTTATTAATGGTTAATAAATGTAACAACATTTATTCACATTCTAAACATTAAATTGGTCATTTTCGGATTAAGAGAATGTCAGACGATACCGAGATTTAAAGGATTAGAAAATATGTACCTTATATGTTGCATTAGTAACCGAGAATGTATGTGTGAAAACCGAAATTTGTGTAGCCCAAAATTTATTTTCCAAATTTCTAGAATCCAATTGATGTAGACCGAGATTTGTGGTCCGAAAAGTGTGTACCCCGAAGATTAGAAAAACGTTTGCCCCGAAAATCACTTATGGGCCGAAGTTTAGATCCAAACGAGGTTGTACCGAAAATTACTTATGGGCCGAAGATTATGGTCAAGAACCAAAATTATTGATGGGTCAGAAAATCTCAATTGAGTAACCGAAATTTAATGACTGAGAATTAAATTTTTCCTGAAGTTCTTGTGTGGACCGAAAATATACTTATGAAGCACAATTGTCAGCATTTGACAATTAGATATCAGAAATTTGTACATGGTAAAATTTAACCAAAAATTCCAAATTGTTTAGGTCTTGAAAAATCCTGGATCAGGATTCATCATACCTAACATTTCTAAAATATTGTGACATTTGGTTGTAGCTAAGGCTTTAGTGAAACATTCTGCTACCTGTTCTTCAGTTGGTATAAAATATAGTTCGACGTTACCTTGTAGGATTTGGTCCTTGATGAAATGGTAACGAAGATCGATATGCTTTGTCATAGAGTGCTGAATGGGATTGTGAGAGATCACTATAGCACTTTTGAATTCGTAGTAGATTGGAACTTGAAGAAACCCATACCCATAATCCAGCTAATGAGTCTTCATCCAGAGAACTTGTGAGCAACAACTAGAAGCTGCAACATATTCTACTTCAGCTGATGAAAGAGCAACACAATTTTGTTTCTTTGACGACCAGCTCACAAGTCTTCCTCCTAGGAATTGACATCCTCCGGGTGTACTCTTGCGGTCCAGTCAACAACCAGCATGATCAGCATCTGTAAAAAGATTGAAGCTTGAAATCGTCTCCAACTGGATACTAGTGACCCATTGCCTTCGCGCCTTTGAGATATTTGAAAATTGGTTTGATAGCAGTCAGATGAGATAACTTCGGTGCTGCTTGATATCTCGCTCAAATACATGTTGCAAACATAATATCAGGGCGACTTGCAGTTACGTAGATTACGGAACCAATGATTCCTCGTTAGATCTTGTGATCAAGAGTCTCACCATTTGGATCGGCCGAGATTTTATGGTTGGTTGACATGGACACTTTGGAAGTTGAGGAATTCTCAAGAGAAAATTTCTTTAACAGCTCATTTTTGTATTTCTCTTTATGATTGAAGATTCCTCGACTTGTTTGCTTGATTTGAAGACCAAGGAAAAAATTAATTTCCCTATTCAAGCTCATATGAAATTCGTCGGTCATTAACTTGGCAAATTCGTCAACCATGGTCTGATCGATGGAACCAAAGATGATATCATCAACATAAACTTGTACGATCATTATATGTTTTTGATGAGATCTTACAAAGAATGTTGGATCATTGGTTCCTCTTTATATGTTCCTTCTGCCTTACAAAGAGAAGCGATTTATGTGGGGCCCTTGATGATTTGATGCTGACACTAAGTTCTTGGCCAAGACCTAGCCCAATTGATGTGTTCGATTCGTGGTCTGAATGGGTCATCATAAATCACTATCGGCAAACAAACTTTGAACTATCGGGATCTGACTATTTCCATGACCCGAGTTCATCTTGATATCTTGAGAACAGAGGAATAAAAGATCACTTATCTAGGAGTCGTTTCTTTTCGTTGATCAGAGTTCGGCTGTTGCATTGGATGACACACTTTACTGATTTTCAGGTCGTGTTCAAGTTAACAACTTGTCCAAGTAGAAGACTGTTGGAATAGTGTCCCAGGTCATCAACTTGTTAGAACACTTCTGATAAAAGGTAGAGTCCTTTTGGGTTGCCCTCAGAACCTAGAAAAACATTCAGAGTCAAAATAGAGGAAATGTTATTTAGTTAATTAATTTATAGAGAATAAATTAATTATAAACTAAAAGAATATTAATAGTTTAATTGGTAAATTAATCTAGGATTAATTTGTAACAAATTAAAGGAATTGGATTGTACTTGATTAAAGATATAATCAATGGAAACAGTCTAGGGGGTGCGGCCGCCAAAAAGGCTCCTAAGTTTGAAACCCTAGGAGCCCTTGACTATAAATAAAGGACTTGGGTGACACCCAAAGGCATCATAAACCCTTTGGATCTGCCAAATACCATCCTCCCTCCTCCCTCTGCGAAAATCTTCACTCTCTTGGGTTAGAGTTCTTTGCTCTTGATCTGCCTGGTTTTCTAGTTGTCTCTGGGTACAAGCCACCAGAGGGGTTCGCATTTTGGATCTTGATCATCCTATAATCGTGATCTTGACTAGATCATAAAGGTAACGACTTCTTGAGGTACATTCTTGTTTGTTTAAAGTTACTATGATCTACTATGAACTAATACGATACTGAATGTGTTCATGGAATTTTATGTGGTTTGATCTTAATTGTCTTCCGCTGCAAATGATATTTTTGTTTTTGATCAAATCCCAACAAGAAGCAGCAATGACGTTTTTCCAATGTTATGTCGTTCCGAGAATCTTTCTTACTGAAATTTATAACTGAATTTCAGTGTCTTCTAGTCTTCACTTGGGAAGTAAATCTTATGTGTTTTAAGATTTAAGATTTTGAAGAAGGACCAAAATTCATACCTGAATTTCGGTATAACAGATATTCTAATATTCAGTTCAACACATAACAATTACAACAACAATGATGGTAAGGTTTGTTTATTGATAACTATTAAAAAAGTAGCAGTTACATGTGAACACAAACCATACAAATAAGATCAGAATATTGTTTTAACAAATACATGAAAAACCATAAGATAAAGTTGGTCAACGACTAACACTAACAATAAGTATCATTCAATGGTTGAATTCGACCTCGTTAACTTTTGTTTTTTCATTGTTACCATAAATTGATGAATAGTTTGAACTTGATACCAATTATAAATAGAATTAAGTTGGCATGGATATATAACAAAATCAATGTCAACTTGAATTTAGATTAGACAATGAATTTCCCCAAATAACATAAACAAATATGTTCGAGCAATGAAACAGAACATTATTAGGGCACCATTTTTCCCAAACAAATAGATGTTAAGGTTAAGAAACTGATGCAAAAACAGAAAAGGAGGTACTTGTATATCAGAAGGATCGTCGAATATTTCTTTAGGTGAGGGGAAGGCGGGACCATTGTCAAGCTCACAACACGCTCCACAATTTTTACGCAGTGCCAAAGAGGTGGTGGATTCCGGCGACGACAACGAGTGCATGTGGTCGGGGATGGTATAAGACATCGATCGGTGATGTTAATTAGGCTTTTAAAGAGGTTCACGTATACGAAGGGAAGAAGATGAGGAAAGAGAGGGGGAGTGAGAGAGATAGAGAGATAAATTTGAAATTTGTTAAATAAGTCGATAAAATTAAACTTAAAATTAATTAATTATTATGTGAATTTACCATCATACCTTTATAAATGAGTTGACCACAATTAGTCTTACATTCACATAATATTTATGGCTTGTATTTGTATATATATATATATATATATATATATATATATATATATATATATATATATATATATATATATATATATATATATATATATATATATATATATATATATATACATATATAATCGTTGGACTGTGACAATCTTCCTCATCAAGTACTCCCTTATGAATTCCAGTGCTGATATAATGGGTCTGTCCCTTTCATCTACAATCTTTGCATTAAAAACTTCACACAAGTTGTTCAAAAGTATGTCTGAATGAGCCCTTGTTGGTTAATATTATTAACCATAAATTAACAATAGGTTAGTCTTATGTATATACTAAAAATAAATTATTACAATTGCATATTACATAGTTATACCTGTAAAATGACTCCTACTCCTATGTTCAGCAGGAATGCATTTTAACCAATTGTAAGCATGTTTGTTATACTGATGAAACTCTGCCATTGCTTTGTTAAATTCTGGAATAGTTGCAGCCCTAGCACACTTTCACAGATGTTCCTTAAGTGGCTTTCCTTTCCAGTACATTTTCATGTTATCTAATACATGCCATACACACTATCTATGCTTAGTTGAAGGGAAAACCTTAGCCAGTGCTGGAACCAAACCCTAAAAACATACACGATGTTAGTAACATTAATGAAAAAAATTTGAAATTAGATAAAACAGTACCTTTTAGATCATGTTATTTTCAAATTTTTTTAAAATCTTGCAATCTTTTACAATAAAGTGTGATATCTAAAATCTGTTATTTTAAAAAATTTAGTTTTGAAAATTTCATAATATAAGATATTTAAGAAACTTAAAATAATTCTTTTGATTTGGAGAAAAAAAATCATCTCATAGTCGGAGTTTCTATAAATTAAATTGTGAACCTTAACAACAATATTTTAGAATTTTTTATAAGAACACCGTAAAATATTAAGACGAAGACAACTCCTTTCACGTTTTCTAATTTGGACAAAAGAAATTACGTTATATATAAAAAACTAATGTTTCTATGAATTAAAATGCAGACTCTTAGAAAAACTTATTTAAAAAAATTCTCTTTTGCAAACTCACTAGTATAGTGTTTAAAAGAATCCCTCAAACTTTCATGACATTTGAAGCATTTTTATGGTTTTATTATAAAAATGCTCATTTTGTAGAATTTGTTTTTTCAGATTTTATTTACAAAAAAGTAAATTTATAGCAGAAAAACAAAATGGGGAAAAAGATCCTACGAACCAACCATTGGTTGACAAGTGGCAGTGAGGGAATAGAGGGAGAATAAATAGCTCTTGAGGTAGCCTATTTCCGAAATTATATGAATATATGAATAATCACTTGTGAATAAATGTATTATCAAGATCTCTAGGTTTTTTAAATTTCCAATGGAACCTTCCGTTATAAATATATATATATATATATATATATATATATATATATATATATATAAATATATATATATATATATATATATATATATATATATTGGATTAAGGTGTCTAAGCAATAACTATAATTTAGAATTATACTTAAATTGACACCAGCACAGTCCTTTTGGGTTGCCATCATAACTAGCAAAGGACTAGATGATAAATAGAGAGAGAAAGAGAGAAAGAGAGAGAGAGAGAGAGAGAGAGAGAGAGAGAGATAATGATTTATTAATATAGTATGGGAATAATATATTAATTAGATATCATAATATTTAATTAATAATTAATCCGAAATTAATTGCATTAATTTTGGGATTAATTGCATTAATTAAAAGTGCAGTGGCTGAATTGTAATTGTTCAATAGTTGGGCAATAGACAATGTGGGTGACCTAATGGGTTGGATGAAATCACAGGCTTGGAGCCTTGTGGATTGCGAAACCCATAAGGGTTTTCATGGCAGTGATAAGCAGACCCCTTTATCTGATAAAAGTCTTTTCATTTGCAATTTGAATAACATTTAGAACTCCAGATCTCAGCCCAAAACCCCCCCCCCCCCTCCCCCTCCCCCCTCCCCCCTAAATAGGACCCCCCCCCCCCCCCCCCTAAATAGGACCGTTTTGTATTGTGTATGCTTCTTAACATTCTTAATGCTTGTTTACAGCCGAGCTTTACAAGGCAAACCACCCTATAGTCAGAGTCAATTTTTGTCATTTTTTTGCCCATTGAAGGCCTTGGAAGAAAGGAATTTTTTGAGTTAGCAAGAAAAGTTGTTGCTTTCATATATGCTTGGAAAGGGGTAAAGTTGGAATTAATCAAAGTTCTTGAATTTGCTGCTAGGACGCTAAAGTACTACTAATGTTGCTGAGGGTATAAGACAAAGATGCATTCTTTCAGAACATAATATGTTCGAAGTCACTATTTGATGATTATTGTATGTTAAATTTTAATTTAGTTGTATTTTTACGTTGAACTTGTCATTATTCCGTGGTGAAACTAAAATGATCCAAATGCGTAGGAACTCACTGAATTTGATTTTAATCCTTTTTTATTTATATAAATTATTGAAAAAATAAAATTATTAGAAATATTATTTCTGAATCTTTTATTAACCTTATATTATGTTGGTTTTTTATTATTGAATTTTGTAACTTATTGTTTAATTTTTGTTCGTAATATGTTATTATGTGTTGATAGATTTAAAATTACTAATATCCTGCCATCCTGGGATGATCACACAAAAATAGAATGTGTTTTAACTTTTAACAAAATAATCACTTTTTGAAAAATTATCAAAAGGTTACCATTAATTTCGTAAGAATATTATTTTTTCTTTTTGCAAAATTGAAAGAATTTCTCAAAAAGTTACCATTAATTACACTGATCTTACTAGAATTTCTCAAAAACAAATTGTAAAAAAAGGAAAGTTTGAATGTGTGTATTCATAAAATGATCTCGTCAAAACAAAATATTACGCAAACTCCAAAATGCGAATTGGGTTGTTTTTTCTTTGTTTTACCTCTTTATGATTAACATTCAAAAATATAGTTAATATATGACAACTGACAAGACACCATTCATCTTGGTGTTTTAGTGATTATCCCTTTATTTTTATACCTAATTAAAGATTGTCTTGAAAAGTATTTGTGAATAAGTTAATGGAAGGTTTACTAATTTCTACATGTATCTAATAGAGTTTAATCAATAGAAAGAAATATTATTATTTATGATTTTTTACATTGCAAAATTTTTGATAGGTTGACGAACCAAACAGAAGTCTTTAAAGGAATTTACTTAAATTCTTTTTCATTATCTACAATGTAAACCAGACGTTGTGACAAAATCTAATTCTTTCCATAACATCATGTAAATCATCTTAAGGGGACCATTTCTAATTTCAAAACTTCTTCGCTAGCATTCCGTTCGTTTGATCATATTTCAATTTATACAGCCAAATGACAACATCAAATATACAGTAAAGATGTTATGGTCAACAAATGAAATCTCATCAAAGCAATTATAAGTAGTAGGTGTACGTTGTAAACTTGTAATCATGCCACTCAATTATAGGACATGTTTCCCTATTCTTTGGAATACAGACACGTTTTCAAAATAAATAAAAAAAATTTCGGCCGTTAGATAGGAAACTAATAGTTACCATCCCAAAAGGAAACTAATCGCCGATTAAAAGTGTTTGCTTTGGAATATGATATACGTTCGAAGTAAAACTTTCGAAAGAAATTATACGTCATAAGGAAACTGTTCACTCAAAGAAAGTTATTCATCACCCATGTATTCCTGTCTGCTCATTGCATGAGTTCCCTACTAGATTAACATTAGAAAAATATTGATATATTTTCATGGTGAATAATGTTTGTTGATGCATTGCGTGTTCTCAAGAAAGTAAACTAATCTATTAAGGAAACATATTCATGATATGAAACTATTTGTGACACAGCGAAAAGAAACTGACCGTGATCTAAAAACTATACGTCGAAATGAAACTAATCGTTACTACAAGGTAAATAATTCACAAAAACCAAATGTTAAAAAAAACACTTCACCTCATACTCAAAGGAAACTTATTGCCGAAAAGAACTATTCACCAACGGCCGTACGTCCGAAAAGTAGATGACAAAACGAACTATTCATCACTGCACCCAATTTATTAAACTCTCGGGTTTATGTTCGTTTTAGCGAAACATCGAACCGAAAAGAATGGTGATTGCCCCTAACAATTTGTGTTCCGCCGCATTACGCAGGTACACAACTAATATATATATATATATATATATATATATATATATATATATATATATATATATATATATATATATATATATATATATATATATATATATATATATATATATATATATATATATATGTTGGATTAAGGTGTCTAAGCAATAACTATAATTTAGAATTATACTTAAATTGACAGCAGCACAGTCCTTTTGGGTTGTCCTCATAACTAGCAAATGACTAGATGATAAATAAAAAAAGAGAGAGAGAGATAATGATTTATTAATATAGTATGAGAATAATATATTAATTAGATATCATAATATTTAATTAATAATTAATCCAAAATTAATTGGGATTAATTTTGGGATTAATTGCATTAATTAAAAGTGCAGGGGCTGAATTGTAATTATTCAATAGTTGGGCAATAGACAATGTGGGTGACCTAATGGGTTGGACGAAATCACAGGCTTGGAGCCTTGTGGATTTCGAAACCCATAAGGGTTTTCATGGCAGTGATAAGCAGACCCCTTTATCTGATAAAAGCCTTGTCATATCAGGATCTTAAATAAGGCAAGTATACTCCTTATTAGTTATCACCTTGAAACTATAAATAGAGGTCCTCCATACCCTTCATATTCATGCCAAAAAGGAGAAGCCTCCTCCTCCCTCTCTTGCTCATCTAGCTTGCTAAGTTCTTGGGTGTGAGCCACTAGAGGCACGATAATTGTGGTGCTAGCTTCCAAAGGTCAAAAGGTATAAAATTATTCTTTTGTAATTTTAATTTGGCATTAGTTATAGGTTCAATTTGAGAAAAACATAGATCCTTATAATGTGCGTGTGAACTTAGGATTTAAGCTCATTGATTGCATAAAACCCCATTAGTGGTATCAGAGCCATGCTGTTTTTCTATTGAACTTCTATAATTGAATATTGCATTTGAGGGTTTAATCGAAATTAAACCCTTGTACCCTTGATTGTCGTTTTTGACAAAGGGTTTCTGAATCCATGGCTTCCACCACATTAACTAATAATTGCTGGCCTCTTCTAGGGTTTTTCTATTTTAGGTAAATGTGATTAACTAATAATTGGAAACCCCTTGGCCTAGCTTTCGAAAATACCTAGTGGGCAAAGATTAGGATTAAAATTAATTGGATTAATTTTGTGATCCTTATTTGATTTAATTAATTTAGTTAACAGTTAATTAAAAGACACAATTAAATCAAAGATATTTTAAATTGTTTAAAATACATCTTATATATATTATTATAAGATTAATATTTATATGTAAGATTAAGTCAGTCAAATCGCTAGTATGCCTCATTCACAAAACTGGTCTATAAATGGGGTATAAGGAAACTGTCTATAAAATGACGGTTGAATAGGTGTCCACTCTCACCCACCGCTTCCTATATCAGTGGAGTGTCGTTAGCATAACGGATTTGATAGGACAAACCTAATCTCATTACAAGTATAATGCTATTAGGCAAAGTACTAGAACATTTAATAAAACCCAATCTAGTTACTTTAGGAAAATGTGAAAATGTATACTAACCCATGAAATCACACATTACACTTTATGAATCGTTAGTGGAGCGTGTGTGGTTAACCGGCACACTAATGGGGATTCATAAAGAGTGGTAATGGGTATCTCATAAATTATCATTGTTGATGGAGCGTGTGTGGTTAATCTGCACATCAATCGATATGATAAAAGACAATGAGAGTACCAAGTGATTTGCATGGTTATTCACACCTTGTTTGTGATCCTCGGCATCCCAGTCAAAAACGGAAGGGCATAATCCGAGATTAAACATGTCATTGAATTTTTCAATGAATCTCAAAATATCTAAGAATTTCACTTAATATGATTATCTTCCGCGGTGGAATTGGTAAATCGTCATTTACCTACCTTTATGTAATTTACAATTAGATTACGACATCCCTTTTCTAAGTTGTGAAATTATATAGTTGGATCCTAGCCTTAATATTTATCATTGGGTTAAATATTAAGGATTTCCACTATCTGATCAAAACTACCTTCTTTTATAGATGTCTACTCCTGAAGCTTCTGCTACTCCATCCGCTCCCCACTCCAACCATAACACCAACTTTACTTCGATCCTTTCGATCTGTTCGAAGGTGACATTAGATGGCACCAACTATAATGATTGGATGGGAAACATCAAGATGGCGCTTAGGTTTGAGGACAAAGAGTATATTCTCGAAAAGGAGCTCATCGAGATTGATCAAGAAACCGCTACTCCTAAGGAATGTGCCTCATTCAAGAAACACTACGACGATGCTACCAAAGTGGCATGCATCATGGTCGCCACTATGGTCCTCGAATTGCAAATGTTCTATGAGGACTACTGGCCATACGAGATGAACAAGGACCTTATGGAAAAGTTCCATAAGCGAGCTCGTCAGGAAAATTATGAAGTAGTCAAGGCACTCATGGCTTGCAAAATGAAGGAGGGAGAGTCTGTTTGCGGCCTCGTGTAAAGAATGCAAGGATACGTGGAGCGCCTTGTGAAACTGAATGTGCATTTTGACAAGGAATTGGCTATTGACATAGTCCTGATCTAATTGCCCAGTTGTTATGACCAGTTTATCGTGGCTTATCATTTGAACAACTGTGAGACTACTCTTGCACAATTGCACAATATTCTACAATTTGCTAAAGCTGGAATGAAGGGTAAAGTTGTATCCTTCGCTTCTAGCAATGCTCCCGTTCTGGCTATTGGACAGGGAAAGGGGAAGAAGAGGAAAGGTCCTCCAAAAGAAAACTGGAAGGGAAAGTCCCATGTCGGGTCATCTAGCAATGGCTCAAAGGCAAAGTCCGGTTCTGATGTTCCTCTTGTCTCGAATCCCAAAGATGTCGATTGCTTCTATTCCAATGAGAAGGGACACTGGAAACAAAGCTGCCCTAAGTACCCACAAGACATCAAGGATGGCAAAATGAATCCATTGTCTACAGGTATATACACTATCTCTAATAACTCATCATCTCCTCATTCTTAGGTCCTAGATACAGGATGTGGTTTTCACATTTGTTCTGATCTATAGGGACTAAAATAAAGTAAGGAAACGGATCATGGAAGGATAAACTTGATCATGGGAAATAGGCGATCGTCACCTGTCACCAGGATTGGAGTTTATAGTCTTATGCTTAGTGATGATGTTAGATTAGATTTAATTAATTGTTTCTACTCGCCAGAAATGGCTCGAAACATTATTTCATTTCATGCATTTTTTAGACAAGGATATAGATATTCATTTGACAATGTGAATAATCTATTTAGGCTTATAAAAATGGTGTTTTTATATTTAATGCCTTAGCTTGTCATGATGTATATGAAACTTTGATGTGTGTAGACAACTTAGGTAATAGTGTATTTCAAATTGATTCGTCTAATGGAATAGACAAAGCATGCTTTTGGCATTGTCATCTCGGACACATTAACAAGAAACGCATCGCCCAACTCCAAAAGGATGGGTGTTGGAATCATTTGACCTAAGGCCAGATGATGAATGCGAATCTTGTCTTTTGAGAAAGATGACTAAATCACCTTTCACAGGATATTGTGAAAGAGGTGAAGGTCCATTGGATCTCGTACACACCGATGTGTGCAGACCCTTCAGGACTAACACAAGGGATGCAAATCGATTTTATGTGACTTTTACTGATGATTATAGTAGATATGGTTATATCTACCTAATCATGCATAAGTCTGAAACCTTTGAAAGGTTCAAAGAGTTTAAACATGAAGTCGAGAATCAATTGGGCAGGAAGATAAAGATGCTCAGATCCGACTGAGGGGGTGAGTATCTTAGTATCGAGTTCCTAGACTATCTTCAGGAATGTGGAATAGTTTCACAGTTGACTCCTCCTAGGACGCCATAATTGAATGGTATGGGTGAGAGGCGTAACTGAACCTTGTTGGACATGGTTCGTTCCATGACGAGTCGAGCTTCTATTCCTATTTACTTCTAGGGGTATGCCTTAGAGACAGTCGCCCATATCTTCAATCTTGTCCCAACTAAAAAAGTTGCCAAATCACCTCACGAGATGTGGACGGGGAAAGTTCCCTCGTTGGCAAATATTAAGGTTTGAGGTTGTGAAGTCTTCGTAAGATGAGAGACTCGTGACAAAATCGAAGCCAAAAGTGAGAGGTGTTTCTTCGTTGGTTACCAAAAGCAGTCCTTTGGATATTTGTTCTACAGACCTAGCGAGGACGTGGTATTTGTAGCACGAAGAGGAGTCTTTCGAGAGAAAGAACTCATATTCAAAGAGGACAGTAGGAGTACCATTAACCTTGTAGAAATTCAGGAGTCTGCGAACCAACCTTAGATGATACTAGCCCTCAACCTGAGGAAGTGGTTCCTGTTGAACCGGTAATCAGTTCGTTACCCCCTAGACGTTCCGGTAAAGTTAGCATGTCACCTGAGTTTTATGGATTCCATATCACTTCAGATGGTGACACATTTATCAGTGATGGTACATTGATAAATCTGGATGATCCAGCTAACTACAGGGAAGCACTGGCAGACCCTGAGGCTGCTAAGTGGAAGGAGGCAATGGACAGCGAGATCAAGTCCATATATGACAATCAAGTTTGGAACTTGGTTGACAATGTACCAGGTCGAAAGACAGTTGGGTGCAAATGGATCTTCAAGAAAAAGACCGACATGGATGGAAAGGTACACACCTTCAAGGCTCGACTGGTTGCGAAAGGCTTCACTCAAACCCCTGGGGTTGACTTTGACGAAACCTTCTCACCAGTGGCCAAGATAAAATCCATTAGGATAATGCTTGCCAAAGCTGCATTTCATGACTATGAAATTTGGCAGATGGACGTCAAAACCGCTTTCCTTAACAGAAAGGTGGCTGAGGATGTTTACATGAATCAGCCAGAGGGTTTTGAGGATGCAAAGTTTCCTAATAGGGTGTGTAAGCTTGAGAAATCAATCTATGAATTGAAACAAGCTTCTCGCAGATGGAATCTCTACTTCCGTCAGAAAGTCAAAGAGTTTGGTGTCTCTAGGAGCAAAGATGAGTCCTGTGTGTATACCAAGGCTAGTGGGAGTATAGTCACTTTTCTGGTGCTGTATGTCGATGACATATTGCTCATTGGAAACGACATTCGGACCTTGCAAGAAGTGAAATCTTGGCTCGGGAAGTGTTTCGCCATGAAAGACCGTGGAGAAGCTACATATATTCTCGGGATAAGAATATTGAGAGATAGAAAGAAGAGACTGATTGGACTCAGTCAAAGTGTTTACTTGGACAAAGTACTAAAACGGTTCAGTATGGAAAATTCAAAGAAAGGAGAGCTACCGATCCAAAGTAATGCCAAATTAGGCAAGTCTCAAAGTCCTAGTACAGATGAGGAAATAGCTGAAATGAGTCGGGTACCCTACGCTTCAGTTGTGGGGTCGATCATGTACGCTATGACATGTACTCGCCCTGACGTTCCCTTTGCCTTGAGCATGGTCAGTCGCTATCAGCGCAATCCGGGCAAGGCACATTGGATTGTTGTTAAGAATATACTCAAGTATTTACGGAGGACGAAAGACATGGTCCTAGTCCTTGGTGGCAGTGATACTTTGAGAGTAAGTGGATACAGTGACGTCAGCTTCCAGACAGATAGAGATAACTATCTATCTCAGTCAGGCTGGGTGTTCCTATTAAACGGTGGAGCGGTTACATGGAAAAGTTCCAAGCAGGAGACGGCGGCTAATTCAACTTGTGAATCAGAGTACATAGTTGCAAGTGACCTTGGAGTAGTTCCGACAATTCAGGAGCAAATGGAATTGTTCTGCCATAATGAAGGAGCGGTTGCCTTAACTAAGGAACCGCGAGATCATGGAAAGTCCAGACATATCGATAGAAAGTACCATTACATCAGACATAGAGTAAAAGAAGGTCACCTCCTGGTGAAAAGGGTATCATCTGAAGACAATCCTACAGATCCTCTGACAAAGGCTCTTAGCAGGGTTAAACACTATCAGCATGCTAGGAGCATTGGGCTGAAGGATGATATTAGTTTTAGTAATTAGATAGATATTTCGAAACTTGTAGCAAAGAAATGTAATTGATTTTGGTGATTAAATAATAGAGAATTATTTATGAGTATTGTTTACTGCCAATTTTCAATAGTACATTATTGTGTTTCAATTTTGCCTGTTTTACTTCCCGAATAATTAGATTATTCAAACTTCCACAGTCGGTCATACCTTCGGAAGTATGTAGTGAACTGAGACTGTCATGAATTGAGTTGTAGACTGTCTAAGGAGTTAGACATAGCAATAGAATTGCTACAAACATTCATGAGTACTTAGAAATTGAGATTTGAGTATTAGACCAACCCGTGCTCAGGGAATTACTTCATGGATTATGTCACAAGTAATTTTGAGGCGATGATATCTTATGGTGTTGAAACGGAGACATATGAGTTGAAATTTACAAATCGGTTGTGCATTGATAATACGTAAACGCATCGGTAACTCGATGTTATAAAACGTATTGTTGTGCTTGATTTGAAGAGTAAAAGACACAAGCATATGAGTCAAAGTTTATTCGTTCCTTTTTCCCTAACAGGAAAAGCGATATATGTGGGCCCCTTAGTGATTTGGTGATGACTTATAGTGCTGGGCCTAGCCAGGACTTAATTCATGTGTTCGATTAGAAGTCTTATATCATCACAAATCGGGAATAGGGAAACAGAGTATCGGACTAGAATCCGTGGGCTAAGTCCAAATGATATCTTGTAGAACAAATGATCATATAATCACTTATCTTAGGACACGCAACTGACTAGGTCAGAGTTCAACAGCGGCTTTGGAAGCTACAATTTGCTAGTCAAATTTAGAAGCTATATGGAATTATAGTTATAGACCTCTCCAAGTGGGAGACTATTGGATTAAGGTGTCTAAGCAATAACTATAATTTAGAATTATACTTAAATTGACAGCAGCACAGTCCTTTTGGGTTACCCTCATAACTAGCAAATGACTAGATGATAAATAAAGAGAGAGAGAGAGAGAGAGAGAGATAATGATTTATTAATATATTATGGGAATAATATATTAATTAGAAATCATAATATTTAATAAATAGTTAATCATAAATTAATTAGGATTAATTAGATTAATTAAAAGTGCAGGGGTTGAATTATAATTGTTCAATAGTTGGGCAATAGACAGTGTGGGTGACCTAATGGGTTGGACGAAATCATAGGCTTGGAACCTTGTGGATATCGAAACCCATAAGGGTTTTTATGGCAGTGATAAGCATATCCCTTTATCTGATAAAAGCCTTATCATATCAGGATCTTAAATAAGGTAGTTATACTCCTTATTGCTTATCACATTGAGCTATAAATAGAGGTCCTCCCCACCCCTTATATTCACGCCAAAAACAAGAAGCCTCCTCCTCCCTCTCTTACTCATCTAACTTGCTATGTTCTAGGCTTTGAGCCACTAGAGGCACGACAATTGTGGTGCTACCTTCCAAAGGTCAAAAGGTATAAAATTATTCTTTTGTAATTTTAATTTGGCATTAGTTATAGGTTTAATTTGAGAAAAACATAGATCCTTATAAGGTGCATGTGAACTTAGGATTTAAGCTCATTGATTGCATAGAAACCAATCAATATATATATATATATATATATATATATATATATATATATATATATATATATATATATATATATATATATATATATATATATATAGGGGTGGGATTAACATAGAACCATCTTTTTGATCGCTAGATCAAAATAGGATGATAATGGTATGATGGTTAAATAATATTTTTTAAAGGAAACAATAATTTATTAATTACATTCCTAATTTATAAAAATTATGTTCATAAATGAACATCGACATTCATAAACTAGGTATATGAATATACATAGTTGTTCACAAATGAATGTTAAGAAACACTAACAAACATTGATCAAATATAGACACATAGAAATGAAGATTGATGAATATTGATAAATATACAAACATACACACATGTTCAGAAATGAACATTGACAAACATTAATGAAATATATGAACATACAGACATATTCAGAGATGAATATTGATGAACATTGACAAAATATAGTAACATACAAGATGTTCAGAAACGAACATTGATGAAATATACAAAAATACACACATGTTCATAAATGAACATTGAGGAATATTGATAAATATACAAACATACACACATGTTTAGAAATGAACATTGACAAACATTAATAAAACATGAACAAACACACATGTTCATAAATGAATATTGATGAAATATAGTAACATACGACATGTTAATAAATGAACCTTAACGAAAATATACAAACATACATACATGTTCATATATGAACATTGATGAAATATACGAACATAAACACATGTACCTAAATGAACATTCTTAACCAATTAATCGACATCTATGACGATATGTTTGACAACATTGCAGTCGTTGATACGGTCAAAAATATAAGATTTAATACCGTACAAGCACACTAGCTAAGTGGAAGTAAGGGTCGATCCGTAGAGTTAGTGGTTGAAGTATGTGTCAAGAATTAACGAAACTATAGTGTCACTTTATAGCTGGTGGCATTCCATACACTTCATAAAACCCGAATACGATGAAAATATCGAAAACATAAACTAGCATAAACGAACTAAATAAATCCAAATCCCGATCCAAACCAACTAAACAATCTGATTCTGAGGTATACTCAGAAAATCAGAAGTGCTCGATATCAACAAACAACCAAACAAACAATTAAACGTAAACGGAAATCGAAACCACGATATAACTAAAACCGAATGCTTGCATTAAACTAAAAACCAAACCGAAAGTCGAATGTTTCTGACTTCGGGAATAATCCAGAACCAACACGTTCCAGCGAGTTCTACAATCCAGAACCGTTGGAAACGAGCGATAAACAAAACCAAAAAATACGAAAAATACGAAAAATAAACCAAACTATGAAAATACCAACTTCTAATCATTGAAATCCGAAAACACGAGTCGAAGAGGCCTGAGTTCCACTCAAAGGTCGGGTCTTCGCTCCTGAAACACGAACGGGAAGCCTCAATTTATAGTTGCGAAATCTGACCAATCGCGCCGCACAAGGGTGAAAACCGCGGCGCGACCTTATCTCTAACCCCGATATTCGCTTTTTGAATGTCAAAGTTCTCCTGAAACACGAACGGGAAGCCTCTATTTATAGTTGCGAAATACCAACTTCTAATCACTGAAATCCGAAAACACGAGTCTAAGAGGCCTGAGTTCCACTCAAAGGTCGTGTTTTTTTGCCTGAAAATGGACTTCATTCCAAACTTCTTCACTTTGTACGCGTTTAACCCCTGTTTTTATCATATTTCACACACAAGCACTAGACACGAAAAGTGAGTAATATAACAGTTTATGAAATATAATACACTCAGAATAGGGCTCAACAACGACTAAAATACTTGATATTAATAGGCGTCATCAATGTTCATGGATGAACATTTGTAGAAAAACCAAGAAATTAGTCAAGTTCACAAATGTTCATAACTGAACAAGTATGAGTGTCATGATCAGACATAAATATCAAATATATGTTCATGATGAACATCTATACAAAAAATAAAAAATTAGTCACTTGTGAAAATATGTTTATGGATGAATGTTCATAAATAAATATGTGTGTTTATAACTAAACATGGAAGAACATTTACACATTCATAAACATTTATACAAAAATTCAAATGTTCATAGCTGAACATAGATGAATATTCATACAAAAACTTCAAATTTAGATACTTGTGAGCATGTGTTCATAACTGAACACGAATTAATATTTATACAAAAACTCCAATGTTCAAAGTTGAACATGAATGAACATTTTTACATTTATACAAAAACTCAAATGTTCATAACTGAACATGGATGAATATTAATACAAAAAAACTCAAATGTTTATAAGTAAACATAGATGAAATTTTATACAAAAACTCAAAAAATGTTCACTTGTAAACACCTCATTTATGTATATGATGTATCTTCCATCTCGGATTGCAATCTTCCCTTCTAAAGCGTCTCAGAAACAAGACTACAGGTTTTTCTACTCACCTCATGAAGCATATCGAAAATGGAACGGTGAAAGGTATCTCATTGAAACCCCAGGAAGAAGAGGGAATGACGAATGGAATTTGTGCCCGTTGAATCTGGCATTAAAACCGATTTAATTGAGGTTGATACGAAGACAATTGACATGTTGCTTTTTCTTCCTCAATTCTAATTAGCTGCTTCAATATATATATATATATATATATATATATGTATATAAAAGCAAGGTTCAAATGAGAACCATTAAAAGGTTGAGAATTGTGAAAATCATTAATTCACAATTTAATAATATTGTATTTTTTATTTTTAACACTTATTATTTATCAAAATAAAATTACCAAACACATAAAAATATATAAATATCTTTCCTTTGCTATTAGATATCAATATTGATGTGTTTTTAAGAAAAACAAATTACATTATACTATTCACAATTTAATGGCTAGAAATTTTATTATATTGTGAATATTGTAAAACGTATAAAAATAAGGAAATTTATTAACTTTGATGTATTTTCACATAATAAAAAATGTGAAAAAAAAATGAAAAAAAAAACATGATTCTTAATGTGTAAATATCGGTTATCACGATTTTTAAGATTTTAGTGGTTCTCATTTGAATATATATATATATATATATATATATATATATATATATATATATATATATATATATATATATATATATATATATATATATATATGTATGTATATATATATATATATATATGTATGTATATATATATATATATATATATATATTTATATACATATATATATATATATATATATATTTATATACATATATATATATATATATATATATATATATATATATATATATATATATATATATATATATATATATATATATATATATATATATATATATGTATATATATATATATATATATATATATATATATATATATATATATATATATATATATATATATATATATATATATATGCAAAAGTTCAACAAGGGACTGATATAAACCATGGTACCAATGGACTAATCTTATCCACACGATTATACACTTTACGGTGAACGTGCATCTACCAGATTATAAAAAAATCCACTTCGTTTTTTTCGTTTTTTTAATTTTTAGGGCTTATTTTTTATTGAAAAAAAATCTAAATATATAGAAGTTTATAACTTTTTATCCTCTACAAATAGAGATCTATATTGATATACTAAAAATGATTTTTTTTCGAAATTTCCGCTAGT
>CM042009.1:159793382-159850882 GCA_023525715.1 Cichorium intybus | reverse complement strand
ACACTACCCGCAGGTCTTAACAGAAAGTCCCATTTCAGCGATCCTAATATTTCGACCTGCGTAGCCTCTTCCTTATTTCCCCTCGGCCCGTGTAACACCCTTTCAACACTTAGAATATTTTCCAACTTCCTTCCATTCCGATGCATTTTACTCCCATATTCCCAATGTCATAACTTTATCATATTTTATCCATTTTCTACAAATCATATATATACGAAATGCTAAGAAAGAGAACTACATCTTACCTTTACTGAAGTTCTTCTAATTGTTGATACATTTTCCGATATTTAAGTCCAAACTTGACCATACATTGAATTTTGGTTGATTTTTCCCAACTTTAACCTTTCATATATTCTCCATCCCGTATCCAAATGTCTCCACTCTTTTTCCTGTATTCTCATACTTTCAAGAAATTTAATTTTCGCAATATGAACATTTTTCCAATTCTTATCCCAATTTGAGTTATGTATTCATAAAGTTATGCACAATAATAGTTTCACCAATCGTAATTCACAACTAAGATTTTATCTTTATTTTCGTCTACTTATTCAAGCAACACACAAATACTATAAGGACTTAATTGGATGACTTAATACAGATAATTCATAGAGACTTATTTATAAAGTTTTTCACTCTTTTTATACTTAATAAAAGTCTTAATAACAACTTTTCATTACATCTGCATCACATAATTTTAGCATAGGATAAAATTATATATGCATCACATAGTTTTAGCATAGGATAAAATTGGATTGTCACATACTCTTTAGTAGACCTTCTAACACTTTCGGTTTCTAAAGCTACTTCATTTGTAACCTTGGAATTTGAACTCACACTATCGCTAGTAAATGACACAAGGATAGAGTAGTTATTTCATGTGCCTTAGGGAGCGAAAATGAAAAAAAATAAAATAAAGAAACCATGGTACTTGATGTACAAAAATATTGGACCAAATTTGTAGTTTACCACATAAGAAAGGCCTGTCCAAAAGAAAACATACATTTATTACAAGTAGAATTCGAAAATTGATGATTATAATGCCAACAACGGTGTTGATTAAATAAGTCCGCATTGAGTATTCATTGTTCTTTGTCAAAATTTTCACTTGTCAGTATTTTCTGAAAATAGGCAAGTTTTCGTGTATGTAAATGTTTTGTATTTATAAGATGAGTATTCATTGTTCTTTGTCAAAATTTTCACTAATATTTAAAGACACATGTCATAATATAATATGAGTACGAATATAGGTAGGAATAAAAGGTAGGAAGAAATATAATTTCTCTTATAAGATATTTTAAATAGATGATTCCATATATGTTTTGTATTGCAACCTCCAACATGCCGTTGGGGTCATTATACACACGTGTAAGGTATGTTGTACGTGTATGTGTAAAGATTGTGATCTTAGGTACATTTTTGATATGTTGTAAACCCATTAGATGTTATAGAGCATAAAATACCTACTATAGTTATTTGATAGTAGGAAAGTGTCGAATGGTTATCATTCACAAAATTTTTGAACAAAATGGTACAAAGATGAAAGACTTCTGTACTACTAATTAATATGATCGATTAATATTTTTTTGAATTTACTTTATGAGATTTTTTTGCTAGAATGAACCGATCAAACTCAACTGGTCAGATTTTGCAACCTGATCAAAATATGAATTACTTTGAATAAAAATTTTGCTACTCTTATCTATTTGCATTAAACAAAGCTAATTGTTCAAATAGGTTTGGCGATTTATGTCAAATCAGTATTCCATATGGGCTCTTGTTATGAAGGCGATCCATGGGGTTCATGGTTTTTTGTATCGTGAGCTTACTACTACTCAGACTTCAGTTTGGATAGATATTATACATGCTATCTTTGATTTGTGTAAAAAAAGGATTAGATTTATTGGCAAACTATAAGAAGGTGCTTGCTAATGGAGCTGGCTCTTTGTTTTGGATAGATTTGTGGTTAGGGAGGTGCCTTTCAAGGACTGTTTTCCTTGATTATTTTCTTTAGAGTAAGATAAGGATGTTTCAGTAGCAACCAAGTTTAGTCACGAGTCTTGGTTTGCTTCCTTTCGACGTCCTACCAAGTATGGAGCCAAGAGTGAGCAGGTTGCCGTTCTCAGCTCTTTCCTTGCTTCTGCTTCTTTAAATTCGTTTTCTGAAAGATGGGTTTGGGATTTAAAAATCCTTAGGTGGTTTTCCAATTGCATATGCACGTAATTTGGTGGACTTGGCTACCCTTGGTTCGCTAGCGCCAGCTACTAGATGGGTGACATTGGTACTTATTAAAGTGAATGTTTTTTGCTAGAAAATGTTCATGGATAGAATGTCTACTAGACTGAACTTATCTAAGAGTAGGCTGGCTATTCCTTTGATTTTGTGTCCGATATGTGATGGTGGAGTAGAAGGTGTCAATCATTTATTCTTCACATGTTCTTTTGTTGGCAAAAGTTCTGGTTTGGTGGGGACTTGATGCTCATTCGTTCCAATCGAAGACAGGTTTCCTGGATTGGTACTATTTTATTGTGAAAGAATGCAAAAGATGTTTTGGAATGGGTTACTACCACAAAAAGCAAAATGGGACTCGCCATATATGACCCGCTTTTTAAAAAAATTGGGATGTATTATAAATTAACATGGGGTTATGAAGGAAAGAGTTATACGACTCAGTTGGTTGTAAGAAATTGGGATTAGACTATTTGTACATTATGCATAAACTACGTTACATTGCTGTGTATGGCTAAAAACTAGTGGTAGTCACACTTAACTTGTAGTCTTTTACTAATAGAAAGATTAGCAATATCTCAGCAATAACCTAAAATACGATCGAACCTTAGATATGACCTGATGGTTAAGCTAGCAAAATATAAGGCTCGAGGATATATCAAAACCGAGGGGTCACGTGATTGATGTGACTTTGGTGGTGGCACGACTACACGATGTTCGAGCATTGCATGATCCCTAAGCATACCAAAATTAGTAGTAGACCACAATGCATATACTCATACACACACACACCAAGAAAAAGTTGTACCACTGCATTAGAACTTGCATATTATTTTTTGGAATGGTGAATCGGGCCGAGTTTTGGTCATACCATCCCCGTCCCCGTTTTAAAAACTCGTCTCCGTCCTTGCTAAAAAAACTACGGGTATTTAGTCGGGGATCTCCATCGGGTTATCGGGTAAAACCGCAGGTAATCAGTATCCCTATTTAACATAAAAGGTTAATTAAATGAGTAATTTTCACCGTGGGGAAAACCGTTTAACATCTAGGTCGTTTAAGCGTTCTTTATTCACCGTTCAAATCTTTCTCTTCCATAAGTCTCGGATTGATTTCAGTGTTAGGTTTTAGTATTAGAGGATTGGTAACGGACTAAAAAGGCTAACTAAATGAGTCTCAGACTGATTTCCATTCAAAATAACCAAAGCCCTAACTAAACACAATGTAGCCATGATCCAGTAGATAGAATTATCTCCAAAACCCATAATACCCAACATCTGCTCTAGATACCCCTAACAAAGGGAATCACACGCCTTATCAAAATCAAATTTGAACATAATCATTTTCTTATTCCTCTTTTTAGACCATCCTATTACTTCATTTGGTAAAAGATGACCGTCTAAAATATGCCTCCCTTTGACAAAAACATATTGTTCCCTACTAATGACGGTACCAATCACTTTCTCTAATCTTTTCGCCAACACCTTAGCAATGATCTTTTATTGAATGCAATCAAACTAATGGGTCTAAAGTCTTTTACCATGATGAGATTTATCACCTTAATAATTATAGTAATAAAAGATGTGTTGCACCCGATAGAAAATGTTTTCGTGATTAAAAACGATATAAAACCCCATAACATCATATTTAATTTAGTGCCGATACTTTTTTACGAACAAGATTTGCAAGCCACTTGGTTAGCATTGAAATTTAAGAAAAGATGAAAGATAATGGTAGTATTGATAAATACAAGGCAAGCTTGGTGATCAAAGCTTAAAGACAAAGGGAAGGTCTAGATTACCTTGATACTTGTTCGTCGATTAACACAAATAACATCCATTAGATTGTTAGTCGCCAATGCAGCTATTAGAAACTTACAAGTTCACCAAAGGATACGAAAACTAATTTTCTAAATGGAGATTTGGAAGAAGAAATCTATATGGACAAACCTGAGAGATTTGTTGCATTAGGACAAGAAAACAAAGTTTATAAAATTTGTTAAGTCATCGTTTGGCTTAAACCAAGATCCAAAGGAATGGCATCAGAAGTTTAATCAAGCCATGTTAGAAAGTGGTTTTAAAATATGGGTTAATGTATTATAAGGGTAATTAACTTTATCGAATGTATACATTTAGTCACTTATTTTTACATATATGACTATTAAACTTTTTCTTTTTGTACACATGTAGTCGCTTATGTTAATGCTCATATGTGTACAAAAATAAAAGTTTAATGCTCATATGTGTATGAAAAAAATAAGTTTCATGGTCATATGTGAAGAAAAAAAATTGATGACTAAATGTGTTAAAAAATAACAATAAGTGACTAAATGTGTAAGTGAACAAATTTTATTACCCTTATAAGACATTAACCCATAAAATACATAAGTGTGATAAGTGTGTCTATGTGAAAAACACCACTTATAATTATGTCATCTTATGTTTATATGTTGATGATATACTTATAATTGGCAATGATGATAAGATGATCAAGTCAACTATGGATATATTGAAATCTAAGTTCCATATAAAAGACATGGGGGATAGCGGATGTGATTCTTGGAGTCAATATCACTAGAAACCATAATGGTTTGATTTAAGTAAACATTTATCCAAAAATAGAGGGGATAGTGTTGAACAAGTGGAATATTAAAGAATTATTGGCAGTCTGATGTATCTAATGAGTTTGTACTAGACCTGACTTCGCATATGGCGTGAGCATGGTAAGTAGATTTTAAGGATATCTGATATAAATGATTCCAATCTACGAGTGGATATATATATATATATATATATATATATATATATATATATATATATATATATATATATATATATATATATATATATATATATATATATATATATATATATATATATATATATATATATATATATATACTTGGAGGTGCAACTATATCTTGGAAATCACCTAAGCAAAACGGTTATATCTAGATGTATGATGGAATCTGAGTTCTAGATCGCATGAGATAAATGTGGTGAACAGGCGGCATGACTATGTCAATTTGTAGAGGGTATTCTCGGATATCCTAAGCTGGTAACGGCCATATGTATACATTGTGATAACCAATCGGCAATTGGTAGAGCTCAAAGTTCAATGTTTAATGGGAAGTTAATACATATTAGACGTAGACATAAAATAATACAACTACTCTTTACAAGAGTCATCTCGATTAACTATGTGAAGTCAAAAGATAATATCGCGGATCTGCTTACAAAAGGCTTGAGTAGAGATTTGGTTTATACGTCGTTGAGAGGAATGAGACTAAAGCCCTTAATTGAATACAATTTATGCATAGGAAACCTTACATTGAAGACTGGAAATCCCAATATCTAGAGTCAAAAGGATAACCAATTTGTATGAATGAGGGAGGTTACTATAGGGGGAGTAAACAATACTTCTTAGTCCATTCATGTAGCTACTGACAAATTAGGCTAAGCATATGGCTTTTAATGATTTTTGAATCACTTATGTGATAGAGAAGTGGGGTCGCTTCGAAGGGAATTGTAGAACGCAATACTTAGGAGCTCTCGCTGAATGAGGTTAGTGTTTATGACCATAACAAACATGACTATGAGGATACAAACATGTCAGGAAGAGTCATGTGTGAATTATATTGTTTTCTGGATAAATGGCAATCCAGCTTAAAGACATCGTGTCTACTGACGGCTAGGATACTAAGTATAGTTCTAAAGGGAATGTTCAAAGGGTAACACCTACTTATCCTATGCAGGATTCAACTATTGGAAATTTCGTATTGAAGTTTCTTCTGCAGGGATCAATCTTTATTCATGTGGGGGGATTGTCGGAAAATTTAGTAAAAATTATGTGGTTTGACTAACTTCAGACAAATTTAAATATATTTATATGTTATATATATATATATATATATATATATATATATATATATATATATATATATATATATATATATATATATATATATATATATATATATATATATATATAAACTCTTAGTGGGTTAGTACTACCATCCATGAGATCTTCGAGACTATATATACTGTGTCCAAAATGAAGTATATGTGAATGACATATCGATACTCAAAGTTGGTGTAACATCTAATTTATTTTAATACCATCATAGTATAAAACCATAATTCATAAGTGTAAATAAGTTTATTTAAAACCAAAGTAAGTAGCGGAAGTCTAAATCCCAAGAATATTTAAAAGTAAATAAAAATTTTCATTTGAATATCATTACCTGTGGAATGCCCGTGGTCGCGGTCAAGCTGGGGCCTTCCCTTTATCTGTCATAGAGGGCCCTGTAAAATATGATTCAACAACATGTAGGTAAAACTTTTAGTGAGCCTACACATTACTAAGATAGCATACCAACCACATGCATACACATGTCACATTCACACATTCATATAGTTCATAAACAACATCATATAACCCTAAAACATATTGTTGGTACCAAGTCTTATACGCAAGCTAGTTCCCCAAACCATATCTCTTCCACTTGCTACTTCTCCCCCCGCGTATTTGTTGACCAGCCCGACCAAACCATTTCCCCTAGATCCATCATGGTTGATCAACTACATACAACATACTTACTACCTAAAACATGTCACGTTGTTCCACTTCTCGCCTCGATTACTTCATGTATAACGATTTACACACAAATACATTGTTAACATAATAAGTGAGTTATTGTAACTCACCTCTAAGAATATCCATGTATCAACTCTTAGAAAGATTAGGAGAAACGCACACAAAACAACCTACTACATTGGTGATATCCTTCGTTTGTAACTCATCTTAATTAACGACTCGCCACTATTAAGTTAAACATTATTTTAACTCATTTTTAAGTCACCCGTTAAGACCTTAACCAAAGATACTAGATTTTGTCCAAATGACATGTTTTATATCTTTCTGGAAACTAGACTCAATTTCCCACACATATTATCTCATGGGTTTTTTTTTCAGACTCTGCATCAAGTTTGCGTAAAACAGTTTGCAAAATCGGGAAGATATGTTGTTATGAACTTTGGTATCATCTAAAAGAATGTTCTTGACCAAAGCTTTCATTAACACACCCATTAAGTTTTTAATGTTTTATTTTCTAACTTATATTGTTTGAAAATATATTAGTACTTTCCTTAAATGTTTAAAACAAGGTTTAAACAAAAGTCACAAAAACCATTTTACGTAAAATCATAGATTTCATCTTTTTAGTCAAGATTACATCTAATCCATCAAGGCTCACAACCATTCTACTAAGGTTGAAAAAATCATCCAACCTTGGCCACTACTCAGCAGTGGTGTCATGGTGGTCGAATGGCAGTGCTACGGTGGTCAGATGACAGTCCTCGACGCCAAAGAGAAGAAATGGAAAAGAATGGTCTTACCAAGTCTACTAACGAACACACCCGTGGTACTTCCTCGTTTTCCGACGACATAAGAACTCCAACGACCAACCACATCGACCAACTCCACCTCTTGGCTCTTTCACTACTCACAAATTGCTATATATATATATATATATATATATATATATATATATATATATATATATATATATATATATATATATATATATATATATATATATATATATATATAGAGAGAGAGAGAGAGAGAGAGACGGGTTCAATGCAGAACCAAATTAAATCACCTAACTGCAGAACCATGTTCATCAATGAACATAAATCCCAAAAACCCCAAAACCAAATATCGGAAAACACACTAATTAGTAGTTGGTCAACACCCGACATCTCCGTCTCTCCGATATCTCCGTCTCTCTGATACGAACTTACGAAGTCAAATTCAAGAACTCAAAACTCGATCTTGGACAGGGAAAGTTCTGATGGACGGCGACTTGTAATTCCTTTTTCTGTATTTTCATGGATTCGTGGTTTGATTTCTACAGGGAAAAAGGTAAATGTCGATTTCTTATTTTTCTGTAACTCCGATTTAGACTTGAATCACACATTACAGCTCCAATTTTGCATTTTATGTAGCTTCGATGTTACATCAGATTCAGTAGCTTCGATTTCAATCGTATGTTCATTAATGAACATATGTTCATTAATGAACATACGAGTACAGGGTAAAATCCTTCAGCAATTGTTCATAGAAGCTATACAAGGTGGAACCATGGAAGGATTTTTCAAGTTAATCTCTTACTTTCAGACACAATCAGAACCTGCATATTGTGGATTAGCTATGTCAGTAGTCAGTACCTTGATGCATATGTTCATACATGAACATATGTTCATTAATGAACATATGTTCATTAATGAACATATGTTCATTAATGAACATACGATTACAGGGTAAAATCCTTTTACGATCTTTGATTACATAGGCATAACCAAACCAACATTAACGCACGATTAAACTACAAAAAACAGTTCATACCTCAACTAAATCCTAGCAGAGAAGATGTTGGTCGAATTGGAGAATGCCGATTACAAGGTAAAATCTTTTACGATCTTTGGTTTTGGGGTTTTTGGGATTTATGTTCATTGATGAACATGGTTCTGCAGTTAGGTGATTTAATTTGGTTCTGCATTGAAACCACCCCTATATATATATATATATATATATATATATATATATATATATATATATATATATATATATATATATATATATATATATATATATATATGTATGTATGTATGTATGTATGTATGTATGTATGTATATATATATATATATATATATATATATATATATGTATATATATATATATATATATATATATATATATATATATATATCTTGACACACACACACACTCTCTCTCTCACTCTCTCTCCCACTCTCACTCTCACAACACTCTATCTCTTTCTCACACTAGACTAGCAACAATGCAATGTAAAGGAAGAGATGTAAGTTTAATTTAGGGTACAATTGAAAAGAAATAACGAGAATTAAAGAATAGACTCTTCCCCCTTCATCTCCTATAGGTTATGTGTGGAACAAAAATGGATAATTGGCAAGACAAGTCTCTCTAAGTTCTCTTAATAACCATGCAATCACTTTCTACTAAATAACAACCTAATAATTATTATTATTGTTTTCAACATTAATGTAGTTTATTAACCATAAATAATAATTTAATTAACTTATCCTTGGTACCATCCTTATTATTTCACTTATATATATATATATATATATATATATATATATATATATATATATATATATATATATATATATATATATATATATATATATATTCAAAATGAAGTAAAAAACACAAGGAGGAAATGGGCATTATAGTTGAGTATTTGGAAAGAAAGTTAGCAAAATTAAGTGAGTGTGGAAATGTGTCCCACATAAACATAAGGAGTAAAATCTTTAGTGGGTTTATAAGCATAGGGGTATAATGGGTTCACAAGCTTCTATGTATGATTTTACTACAACAACTACATGCGTGTATGGGGTGCAAAATTGGATTTTGTAGGCTAAACTCGCAGAACTTGTGTCTGAGCACGACCTGCAGACACGAATGCAACTCCGAAATTTCGGACTCACGCAACCCATGTTTTTGCTAAACATCATAGGTTTTGGTTTACTTAAACATCTTATAACTGATGCATTAAATGTGAGTTAAATGCATAATTAATTAATTTAATTACGACTGTTACGGAAACCTTTATATAAACAGACATTGGCTCTTATTGTTGACACACCTCAACTACACCTGATCTTTGCATACATTCTCTGGCACACGTCTCCAGGCAAGTGTCATCTCCGGTAATACTTCCTACTTCGACTGTTTTACCTTGAGAATAGACGATGAATCTTTTTAAGAGAATCATTTTAAACACGAGATTCTGTCATTTGTGTGTATTACTAATGTTGTTTTGCAAATACATACTTAATTCAGAAAATATTTAAAATACCAACACTCTATCATTACCCCTGACGACATAGTGGATGGTGTGGACTGCCATTTAATAACATTAAATTTAGAAAAACAATTTACATTTTTAGTTTTCGCAGCCACCAGTTACATTTTCGCAGCTATACATATGCGAAAATCTCTTTGGCCTAGGAAAATTATAATTCAGTAGCTAGGTGTTTGAGAAAATGTCTTTATTGTCAGATCTTTGTTATATTTTCTTCAAATAACTTATGGAAATAAATAAATATCGTTCGAGATGCATTTTTGTTTTTTTCGGACACTTTATTCGTAGAGAATCCTTGTATTCTGTCATTTTCTAGTTTGAAATTTGTGAAAAGATAAAAAAAAGATTAACATTAATTATGGGGGACTATTTAAGCCCATTTTTCTATTCTATTACAAACTTGTTCACAACCTAACTACAAGTTTTCGTAGGCCACTGCATATTTCAGCAACCTATTTTTTGGGACGAAACTTGGAAATTTGATTAAACAATTAGCCTAATTTGTTATTTTCTCTATAATCTTTACCTAGTTGACCTATTTGTAGTTAAACACATATATAGTGAGCGTCCTATATATAATTTTTTTTTTATACGAAACAAACGTATTACGTAGAGACGTTGGGCAAACGGGCAACAAGCTGCGCCGCTAGCCCTTTTTGAATGGCAAAGCTGATACGCTTAAAAACAAAATCCAAAGATCTAAGGGACATGATGGTACTCTGCATAACCCGTTGAACTCTGTTGAGTAGCTCCACAGCTTCAGGTGCGAGAAAACCAAAGCTATCAAAAGCGAAAGGGATAAACACATGTTGATTTTCACGACATGCCTTATCATGTTTATCCACTTTGCATGCAGCTGCTTTCAAAACCGCTTGCCTCCCTGTGAAACCTCCACTCCTCAAGTTCACAAGAGGGAAAACCCCGGTAAGGTCCACACATGCATGTTTACCTCCCATATATAATGCATTGAAATTTAAATGTTTGTTAACATATATTTTAGATGTTCTATAAATGTTAAATAAAAAATAATTTTTATAAATTATTTATAACGATTTACTTTGCTCTTGGCTATTTCAACAATTTTTATTCTAAATTAGTCATATAATATTTGATATAATCGAAATAGAAAATATTTTCACTAATTTAATTAAACATTACAAGTAAACAATTTAATCAGGAAAAACTATAAATACTAACTATAAATAAATAGATTTAGACTAAATTACATAAACAGTCCCCGTCGTTTACCAAATCTATCAAATCAGGACCAAGTATCCGACTTTCACCAAGTGGGTCATCAAACTATCACAAAACTAACAAATTAGTCCCTTGGGTATATAAAAAGACTGAAATACCCTTTTTATTTTTATTTTCATTTTTTCTTTTAATATATTATTTATTAAATCAATTTAAAAAAAATTAAACCCACCCTACCCCCACCCCACTACCCCCTCCACCTCCCCCTCCCCCTCCCCGTTAGCAGTATCCCCGTCGTATTCATCTGGGATACCCAGCTCCGATTAGATCCTCACCCACCTCTCTCTCTCTCTCTCCTCTCTCTCTCTCTCTCTCTCTCTCTCTCTCCTTTACGATACATGATATTGAATGTAGAATCTTGGTACTTGATCTCGACTATTTTGTCGTTTCCGTCGGTGAAAAGCATGCATATGACTAGGGATATAGAGGCGGAGTTTATGTAATGAACGGTGACTTATTAGAGATTGAATTTGGGCTTTTTAGGTTTGATTACGAGTACTATGACGATGATAATGGCGATAGAAAGGAGGGCGAGGAAGGAAAAAGGCATCATCAGAAAATCATCCACATGGAGGCTTGAGAACCGGAGTTGGGTGGTTGTGTCTAGATTTGAATTGTCATCAGAAGCTTCAATTGGTGTCTGATAACCATGATAACCATATATATTCCTCACCATCTTCGTCAATTAGAAGCTTCATTTGGTCGAAATTAATTGGAATCGTTGATCAGAAGCTTCAATTGGTTCCTGATAACCATCACCCTCTCTCTCTCTCTCTCTCTCTCTCTCTCTCTCTCTCTCTCGTGAAATTAACCAGTTTGAAATTAACTCATTCGTTCAGTTGTATAAGCTTTGTTCAGTCTGTTTTGATCTATAGAGTGCTCAATCGATCCTGAAAAAGGTATACGACGATGGGTAGGAATTAGGGCTTATGTGTCAGCACATGGCGAAACGATTTCGTTAAGGAACAATCGGGATGGTTTCTGAACAAGTAGGTTATGATGCAAAAAACAAATGGCGTTATGTTATACAGGTTCATTTTTAATTCAACTCCTTACCGAAGATTTTCATATAGCAGAGATCATCCTTGGGAGTACCATCAGGTTCCAGCAATGACATATGTAAGGGCAGATTTGAATTTGGTTCTTCAATTTTGGCTTTCGCATATTTGTCTGTTGCTGGATTCCGATCCATTTTATTGCTTACTTCCAAATATAGAGAAATAAGAAACGAACAGGAAGATTGAAAATGTAATCGAGAGATCTGTGGGCCGTATTTCGACCTAGCAGAGATTTCGGGGGGGGGGGGGGGGAAGTGAGAGAGAGAGGGAGAGGGGTGGGTTTTTTCTAATTTTTAATTATAAAAAGAATATAAATAAAAAGATAAAAAAATAAGAAAGGGTATGAAAGTCATTTCATATGGATCTGTGAACTATTTCGATACCTCAGGGACTTATTTGTTAGATTTGTGATACTTTGATGATCCTTATGGTGTAATTCGGATACTTTGTCCTGATGTGGTAGATTTGGTAAACCACAAGGACTGTTTATGTAATTTTGTCATAGATTTATCATAATTCAATGTGTCATAAAAATATGAGCCTAATGTTAGAAAAACAAAACATAATTAAAATATTTAATATACAAATAAATAAAAAGTAATTTTATTCGTAATCGTAATTGCTTTTTGTATCTTCTTTTATGTATAAGTATGTGTTTTATTAAATATATCACTGACTTAAAAGCATCCAAAATTAAATAAGGGTGAGTCTATATATACCTCATACATTCTAGTTAAACCTCCTAATTTGATTTTTTTTTTTTTTTTGTTTTTGTTTTTTGTCTATTCTGTTTGTTTGATGTCTTTTTCTTTTTTTCTTTTATTAATAATATTTTGATTTGTTATTATTATTATTATTATTATTATTATTATTATTAGAATAACAATAATAATAAATTTAACTTTTATAAATTTTACGTTTTAATAACAATAACAATAGTTTTTATAAAGTAATTACGACACAACGAACGACGTTTGTAATTTTATAAAATTATGTCAAATTATATGAAAACGGTTATGTCAAATTTGACCGAATGTCGAATTAATGAATTTAGCTTTTATAATTTTTACGTTTTAGTAACAATAAACCAATAGTTTTTTTAAGTAATTACAACACAACGAACGACGTTTATAATTATATAAATTTATGTCAACTTATATCAAAAATGCTGAACGAATATATCAAAAAATAACAACATAAATAATAATAGCAATGCAAAGTTTGGTCCAATATTATAATTCCATGGTTCGTTATATAAATAACGAACATAAATATTTAGTCGAGCACTATACAATGTTTCCTATTCAGCAGAATGTTATGAGTACGCACAAGCCTGGACAAACGAATATGATGTACAACTGGGTTGACGGATCAAGAATGACGGTTTCTGGCTAATAATAACGTGAATTTCGATTACCTACAATGGTATAAACCTGAAGGATTTTATAAATAATAAATTATACATACAACCACTTGGTTTATAAACGACTGAATAAATACGAACGACAAAAAAGAAGACATTATATTATCAATATATACGAACGGTTATAGTTTTATAAAATCTAATAATAATAATAATAATAATAATAATAATAATAATAATAAGGAAAAAGACAACAAAAGAGAAAATTGAGATAAAACAAATTATTTAGTCAAATTAAGGGATGTATGCATTAAAAAATCAATTTAATTAAAAATTAATTTGATGGTTTTAAAAGAAATACAAAATAAAATAGGAAGCATTTATAGTACAACACATTAAATAATTTAGGGTGTTAATGTTTTAAAGAGGGCAGGAAGGATACTAAGACTACACAGAATGGATACACCCATGCCGTCGGTATCCTCCGTGGCAATTGATACCGGCGGCATCCACCATACCACTTTAGCGGCATTTGTGGTCGGCATAGCTGGGCGGTATCCGGACATAGGCGAAAACATTGGCGGCATACTTAATAAAAAAATTTTATTTCCCTTTTAAAATGAATGTAAACGGCTAGTTTGTATAAAATTTTAATTTTCTTTTTGTCTAACTCATCCACAACAACGGCTAGTTTGTTTAAAATTAAAAAAAATTTATTTTCACACTATAAATACACACACAACCATTCACAAAACATACATTAAACCTATATCAAAAACATCAAAATTTTCTCTGTTTTTTACTCTCAAAATCATGTCGGATGACTGGATCGTACCCGTTGGTTTGGCGATGCTGCACGGGATGGAACGGGTTATCGACATACTTGAAGAACAACAAGAGGAGGGCGATGTCGTTCAAAGTACACATCCGCTTATGTGAGTCAGGATATTTAGAGACCGAGCCGCAGCCCACACCCTTCTCATGCGTCATTATTTTGACGAAGATTATGTTTACCCACGGTACAATTTTCGCCGATGGTTTTGAATGGAGCGGCATTTATTTCTACGTATTTTGACCGATGTCAACATTTATTTCTACGTATTTTAACCGGCATGCTTGGGAGTTTGGATTGTATGCATTGGGAATGGGGTGGTTGTGAAAGGTTTTCTAGCAAACAATGAACACAAAATACCTATGGTTCACATGCAACCCTAGAAAGATCTATGTTTTTTTCTATGAAGATAATAAAGTAATATCTAAAGGCCAACAATAATTTCTAAAGTTTAAATCAGAAGAACCAACCTTTGAATCTTGTTCTTGAAGCTAGCAGCAAAAGTATCCTGCCTCAAATGCAAGTCACACCCAAAGCAATGGAGAAGACAGTTCAGCAGAGTTCTCTTGGTGAGAGTTGGCGTGAATAATGGGGAGCCAGAGGGTTCCTTTTATAGCCTCCTAAGGTTACACCTGAAACCCTAAGGAGCCTCCAAGTGGGCAAGCCTATTGACCACTTGGACCAGATCCCTAAACCCTAATTAGGGTTTTCGCCAACCCTAGAGAAGCCTCCAAGGGTGGCGCCACTTTTGGCCCCTGGACTTCTCTTTGCCAGTTATTCAACTATTGAATAAATACAAACTAGTCCTCACACTTTTAATTAATTAATTTAATCACTAAATTAAATCCAATTAATTCTAGATTAAATCTCAATTAATTATTATAGTTTCTAATTAATATATATTAACACTTAAATATATTAATAAACCATTTAATCAATTCTATTGATTTATTACACAATTAATAAATCAACCTTTTACTCAACTGAACTCTATCCTGACCTCCAGCTATGAGGGCAACCCAAATGGACTTTGCTTCAATTAACAAGATAAATATAAATGTAAAGTCATGGCTTAGACACCTAATCCAACAGTCTCCCACTTGGATAAGTCTATGACTTTAATTTATCTTCTGATTAATAAACAACCTGCAGCTTCCTAGAAACTGCTGCTGAACTCTGACCCAATCAGTTCTGTCCTTAGATAAGTGATCATATGATCCTTCGTCCAACAAGATATTTCCAGACACAAGACATGGATTGAGATCAATCTCTGTCCGATACTCTGTTTCCCGATTTCCGATTCTGCTTATGACCTTCGGACTTCTAATTGAACACATCAATTTAGTCCAGGCTGGCCAGCACTTTAGTCAACTTCAAAATCATCGAGAGGCCTACAGATATCTGTTTCCCATCAGGATCAAGGAACGAATAAGCTTTGACTCATATGGTTGTGTCTTTTACGTATCAAATCGTACACAACAATGCGTTTTATAACATCGAGTTACCGATGCGTTTCGCATTATCAATGCACAACCGACTCGTAAATTTCAACTCATATGTCTCCGCTTCAAGATCATACGATATTATCGTCTCAACATTGCTCGTGATGTAATCCATGAAGCAATCTATTGAGTGCGGGTTTATCCAATACTCAAATCTCTATTTCTAAGTACTCATGAACGTTGTAGTAGTCTTACTGCAATGTCTAACTCCTTAGACAATCTACAAACCAATTCACGACAGTCTTCGTTCATACTTACTCCCGAAAAGTATGAGCGACTGTGGACCTTTTGAATAATTAAATTATTCGGGAAGTGAAACATGCAAAATTGAAACATAAAATCTAACCGGTGGCTACTCTTGCCTAATTACCAAGTCTCCACGAGGTAATCACCAAGTCGGATTTTACATAAAACTATTATCGGTTTCTAGATTCCTTTTAAACTATTTAATTCGTGTTATGTATCTATGTCTACTTGACCTTTTACTCTTTCTATGTATTCAAATGTTATACATTGATACACTTCATCCGATCGGACATCCTTCCGATGATATTTCAATTTTGGTCATACCGTCATTCTCACTAACAACTCCATTCTATGTACTGTGACTTTCCATGGTTCTCGGGATCTTTAGTCCACATGACTGCACCCTAAGACTATTTCGAGGTGATACGATGTGCCGGTGAGCCACACGTGCTCCATCGGAATGCCAACGAAATTCTTTAACCATTAAGTCCTTATTTGAAAACTTTTTTCAAATTGTTATCAACATTCACCCCAATCATTTTCCAATGATTTCTCACGTATGTACAAAATCCATTAAGTATTCCCAGCCAGGTCATATCCTGAATCTGACTCAGTATGCTCTAAGCATTAAGTCATCAAGACATGTTCATGACACTTCTGATCGATCCAAGAAACTTGTTGGATTCGATCTAGTCCTATTCCAAACCCTTTTGGAATCTTAGGATTACTTATAATCCTTGTGTCACGACTTTTAATAACTATATCCTTTCGGAGACTTTTCTTCATGCATCTTGAATCTTATCAAGATCATGCTTACTATGGCTAGGTCCATACTGATGACAACATCTATCTGATAGATGTCTATAGATTATGTAAGTATGCTGCACCTTCTTTATATTTCTCATGCCAAATCATTACACTTTGCAATGATAGAAAACTATTTCCTAGGCAATGCATCTCGAGTCTCATCAAGATCATTTTGGTAGAGTTTCGATCTATCTCACAGACGTTTATAACCACCTAAGTATGCCGTATCTCTATTAAGTCTTTCATAGCGACCCGTCTCTTAACACCAAGTCATTACACTTTGTAATGAAAAGAGACGTTTGCCCGAAACAATATGTAACACACATATGGAGATAGATAATAGCAACACTCCCACTGGCTTCGACACGGTTATGGACTATTCACAAAATCCAGAGCTTATGGCACATTTTGAGAATCCAAACCTTTCTGACATCTTAATGGATATCTTTCAGCCCTTTCTCAAAATCCAATCCTTTGGCATATTTTGAGAATCTGAATATCCTTTCTTGCGAGATGCCTGCGGGGAAATCCCGGGCCCATGTACCTTTATATTGGCATATTCTTTGTGAGTCCCTATTAGTGTGCCGGTGATCCACACGTGCTCCACTAACGACTTACAATATGCAGTATCCTTTCAGATTTCATCTTCTATTGAGAGTACTTCTCTCGGAGTCAATTACTTGACTCTGAGTATCGTCTCACTCAACCAGATGTTCTGAAGGTACGTTTCTGTCCATGTTGGTTTCTTTTGATGATTACTCCCATTGGTTTTAAGATCAGGTGTAGAATCAATCAAACTGTCACATAGACTGTATCTTGTTCTAAGGTTCTCTAAATTGGCAGCAACCGGGCTCACCAATGCTTCCAAGTAGTCGGATTGTAAATCCGTACCAACTATAGTGTTTCACCACTATTCGGTATGTCACCCCGATCATAACTACTTATGACGGTGATCAATACTACTGGTCAAGAGAAGATTATGTCAGTATTAAAAAACAGAAATCTGATTTCTGCTCTATGCCTAGTGATGACTAAAGGTTCTTTCACTTGGCTAATCCTGAACTCATTCAGGACTGTCCCAACTCCCACTGTTTCCTTAGAACATGAGTTCTTTCTAAAAGAGCTCTTTCTTTTCAGGTACAGCGGGATAGCCAGTGAAACGACATTTCTGATTAGGTTTAGGCTAGTCATGAGGTTCAGACGAACACTACAAGACCCTGGACCTTTAATGTACAAGCGGGAAAATCCCAGCTTTACATTTCAGACAGTGTCTGCAAAACCTACTTAGTCGAAGGATGTGGTTGGAATATGGTCTGACTAGTTTAGTATTCAATGTATCGGAAACTAATTGACAATGTATCTCATACATTGAGGATCGAACTGTTTCGACCAACGCTCCATCATCTTCCCTAAGACACATTATAACTATTAATGTTCTTGGAAGGGAATAAACCGTGAAACATTTTCCCAGTTTATTTTGTCACTCAGGTTCTGTGGGTCTTGTACTTCCTTTGAAGTCCTTGAGCTATTCAAGGATTCAATCCAATCGCTTATACTGATAAGCGAAGTCATATTCGTCATACAGAATGACAAATATTGCAAAGTACAAACAATTGTGTTCTATTTTTGGATTCGAGCAATACACAGCAACTGATGTGTTCGTTGCTCCTAATCTCAATCTCTTTTACATCTCTATGTAAACTTATGACTTTGATAACTCTGTTCAAGACTTGCAATCTTCAGTTGACTCTAAGTCAACCGATTCCAAAATCCTATCCTTTGGATCTTTGGGTGATTCATTTCTTGCCACATATGCTTTATAAAGAACTTAATCATCATCTGACTCTAAGTCAAATGATTCCAAAGTCCTGTCCAACTGGATCTTTGGTTGATTCATTTCTTAACACATTAAGAACTCAATTCATCATGTGACTCTAAGTCAAATGATTCCAAAGTCCTGTGCAACTGGACCTTTGGTTGAATTGATTCTTATAATATTCACTTTAACAATCATAAGGAGCACAATTCCTAAAATCCAAACACTTTGGATGTATCAATATTCAAGTTATTACTAATCATGCATTCAACACAATCATACAACATTTCAAGGATATTTCAAACAACATGTGTTAAAAGAAAATTGGCAATTTTATTAAAACAAAATCCTTGAACAATGTATTATATGATAGGCAATGTCATACGCATCTGATAAGCTAATAACATGATTTCAACATCTAACTAAACTCTAAAACTGCATGAGCTTCAGATCCAATCTGAATATGCTCCTATACAACAACATCCCACATCCTACAGAGTCCATGCATACAGAGCAAATGTGAGAAACACATCATGTATCAAGGAACTAAGGATCAGGTGTTCTGAGTTTTAAGATATTCCTGAGTTGCCAAACTGTTCGGCTTCGAAGCATTTTCCAATCTTTCCGTGACTGTGTCCCACCTTGTGGATTCCCAGTTTGAACCATCGAGGAACCGGTCCAGACGATCTCGATCATTTCTTGATGTGTCCCATTACTGGACTCAATCCCGAAGCAGTTGAATCAATGGAACTATGCTTCTCTATGAACGACTCATACAGAGTCAACATTGAATGCATATCCATGATTGTCTTATCTGGTTTCCCTTCCTGTACATCAGGATGAACGGATCAGCGAGTCGAGCTAATGCTTTAACTCCCGATGAAAAGGGGGCCAAATTTATACAGTTAACCTATGTGTCTCTCAGTCTTGAGAACATGTGAACTGGCGCTACTTCCCACACACTTCAAACTCTTTGAAGATCTTAGCTCGTCCTTTCTAAACCAGTTCATGGAACTTTTCCACAACTAGCTGTGTTAACTTATCTGACCCCAGGAATTCTAAATTCCTGCGGAAATCGGGGTCAATGATCAATAGTATTAGGCAACGAACTTTCCTTGACTTAGCAATCAAGGAGTCATGCTCATCACAAGTTACTGTGTGATGTCATGCTTTGGGGAGCGGACACTCAGTTAGATATGGCTTGCCAGCAAAACAGGGAACTATTCTCTATTTATGAAGCCATACCATATAGTTCAGGCCAGTCAGCCTTACCATATGTAGCAGGTACATTCTGAAGCTCTCACAAATGGGTGAAGGAGGAGAGGGAGGTGAACAGACACTTGATTCAGACATCTACAATAAACAGAATTTTATTAGTTTAATTAATCCTTTTAAATAATTACCCAATATATTATTTATTAAGGCTAGGACCCAAAATACCCCAACTATGGTGTGAAGAGGGATGTCGTAATCACAACATAATGGTCATTAAGGTAGATAATACACTTATCAATTTCATCTAATGAAATTCCTAGATCTGTTGAGACACATTGAACTGTTCAATGGCATGTTTAGTCTCGGATGTGCCCCACTGTTTGTGACTGGGATGCCGAGAATCTCAAACCGGGTGTGAATAACCATGCAAATTCGCTTGGTACTCTCGAAGTCAATTGTCATCTCTAATTAACGTACCGGTTAACCACACACGCTCCGTTAATAATGACAAAATCGAGAAACCCATTGCAACTCTTTGCGGACCACTGTTGGCATGCCGGTAAACCACACACGCTCCACCAACGTTCCATAAAGTGCAATGTGCAATTCCATGGATTAACACAAATTCATATTTTTTATCCTAAAGTAACTAGATTGGGTTTTGTTTAAGGTTCTAGTACATTCAATTATAGCATTATACTTTTAAGAGGCTTAACGGTTCTATCAAACCCGTTCGGCTAATGACACTCGACTGACCAGGAGAGCGGTGGGTAAGAGTGGATACCCATTAGACTAACATTTTATAGTCAGTCGCCTTATACCCTCTTTATAGGACAGTTTTGTGAATGAGGCCTACTTGCGGTAAGACTAACCAATTTTCTTATATATAAATAATTAACTTTTAAACATAAATATATAAGATATATTTTAATCTTAATAAATATTTTAGAATTAATTATCTCATAATTTTCGCAAATTTTTAAGGAATTTTTGAAAATTTAAATCAATTCCTTAAGCTGATTTAATTTATCTTTTAATTAAACAATTTAATTAAACTAATTAAATCTAATAAGGGAATCACAAAAATTAATCAAATTAATCTTCCTAATTTAATCCCTAAATCACGAAATTACCATGCAAGGAATAAAGGTCCAAGTTATTCAAAAGATCTAGTTACCAAAAATAACAACCAACTATTCTAGGCAGCATGCAATTCGCAGATAAGGCAAGGGAGGCTAGGGTTTTAGAAACCCTAGCCACCATGGACGAAATTAGGGCTTCCCAAGGGGTTATTTTCGAAAACCCCATGATCACATAAACAATTTATATCAAATTCACAAGAAAACAACCTATGCTCTGATACCACTGAAGGGTTTTCTAGCAAACAATGAACACAAAATACCTATGGTTCACATGCAACCCTAGAAAGATCTATATTTTCTTCTATGAAGATAATAAACTAATATCTAAAGGCCAACAATAATTTCTAAAGTTTAAATCAGAAGAACCAACATTTGAATCTTTTTCTTGAAGCTAGCAGCAAAAGTATCCTGCCTCAAATGCAAGTCACACCCAAAGCAATGGAGAAGACAGTTCAGCAGAGTTCTCTTGGTGAGAGTTGGCGTGAATAATGGGGAGCCAGAGGGTTCCTTTTATAGCCTCCTAAGGTTACACCTGAAACCCTAAGGAGCCTCCAAGTGGGCAAGCCTGTTGACCACTTGGACCAGATCCCTAAACCCTAATTAGGGTTTTCGCCAACCCTAGAGAAGCCTCCAAGGGTGGCGCCACTTTTGGCCCTTAGACTTCTCTTTGCCAGTTATTCAACTATTGAATAAATACAAACTAGTCCTCACACTTTTAATTAATTAATTTAATCACTAAATTAAATCCAATTAATTCTAGATTAAATCTCAATTAATTATTATAGTTTCTAATTAATATATTAACACTTAAATATATTAATAAACCATTTAATCAATTCTATTGATTTATTACACAATTAATAAATCAACATTTTACTCAACTGAACTCTATCCTGACCTCCAGCTATGAGGGCAACCCAAATGGACTTTGCTTCAATTAACAAGATAAATATAAATGTAAAGTCATGGCTTAGACACCTAATCCAACAGGTTGCCCCAGTGCATGACACGGGCAATATACGCGGGGTGATAAAGGCCACCCGACCGTGATACTCGAAGCTGCCGCGTCATAGGATCTTTGGATTTGGCATGCGTACTTTGGTTCCCCGGGTTCCAACAATGATATCAACATTTATCAAATGTCACCGTTATTCGACAATGTTTGCAACGGATCGGCTCCTTATTTACCGTTTCAAGTCAACGGAACCACATACAACTACGGGTATTACCTAGTTGATGGTATATACCCTGAGCATGCCGTTCTTGTCAAGCATTTGTCATGTCTCGTTGATCCAAAGCGCGTAAAATATAAAGTCGCACGAGAAAGGCTAGGAAGGATATCGAGAGAGCATTTGGAGCGCTCAAGAAGCGGTGTCACATACTAGCAAAGCCGGGACGACCACGTGATAAAGACAAACTCGCATCTATTATGTATACGTGTATTATTTTACACAACATGATTTTAGAGGACGAGGGACGGGCTATATGCAAGTATGTGGAAAACGAGCAACTCGCGGCTTCAACCAGTCATCCGTCAATAGTTCCTGATTCTCCGGAGTACGTCGCAATAAGACGGGAGCTACGCGATGTTGCCAAACACCACGAGCTACGTGCCGATTTGGTGGAACATATATATCGCGTTAATCATGTGGATCTTAACGTGCCTTCGGTGGACGATACGGAGGATTTTTCCGATTGACGCGTTGTTTTAATGTTTTTAATTTTAATGTAACGTTTTTAATTTTAGGTAACGTTTTTAATTTTAATGTAACGTTTTTAATTTTAGGTGACGTTTTTAATTTTAATGTAATGTTTTTAATTTTATTTTTATGTAATTTTTATTTTTATGGATTGAATTCAAAAAATTAAAAAAAAAAAAAAAACCATAGGCATCTTATAGGCAACCATTCCTAGTTAGAGGCATAGAAAATCCATTTCATAGGCATCCTATGTGGATATTACATGACAGGCAATAACGATGGTTTCATAGGCAACCATTCCCTTCAGCCTAATAAAGTTAGACATAACCGAAATCCTCTTACTAAACAAGTAGCGTTTTAGGGTAGCTATTTTGTACTGACAAAAGAAGCTTGTGGGTCAGAGCTGGAATTTTGCACGTTCTCCCAAATACCCAACACACATATGTCGCCCGGGATTCGGGGAGAAAGAGTATGACATTACAAAGACCTTGGACTTTGACGACACCTCAATTTGACCAAAAAATTCTTATCATGCTTTGGACGTACGTGTCTCTACCAATTTTCCATTTTTTTATAAGTTGCTCTTAACATTATATACAGCTTCATATTTTATTGATTAGTTAAATAAATATTCAATATGATACGGTATAAATTACAATTTTTTTTTCCGTTAAATGGGACGTTGGATGGTGCGAAAAGACAGAAGAGCCGAAACCATTGACACAACTATGTAACGGAAAACAATATTAGACTGAAGTTCTAATTTTTGCTATATCCTATAGCCCGTTTATGTAATTTACTCAATTTATTTAATATTAGCTATCCCGTTTTTAGAATAGGTTTATTTTATTTCAATAAAATGCAAGCAAAAAAGTGTTTATGTATGGTAAGAATATGCTCAATAAAGTATCTGTACAGAATAATGCATTGTATGTATCTCATATGTGAATTTATGAGATTATACTAAATGGTTTGAAATAATATATATATATATATATATATATATATATATATATATATATATATATATATATATATATATATATATATATATATATATATATATATATATATGGGAGGGATGAACCATAGAGTAAAACCGTAGCAATTCCATAGAGTAAAACCGTAGCAATTCCAGATGAGGAATGTCGGGGTAATCAAAAGATCCTACGGAAAGACTAAAAATCTGTTTGGGACAAAAAGAAGGTTAAGTCCTCATTTATTGGACCTTTCCATATGTTCCACAGAGTAAGAATTTTGGTGTACTGAACGAAGTTTTGTGATGAACTTCAAGATAATTGTAATGTTTTCTATGGGTCTCATGGTTCTGAGAACATAGATTGATAAATGCTAACGAATCCCTCATGTTGAAATGAGGAAGATAAGTGATTAAGGTGCCCGGGACAACCGGAGGAGTGATATGCGAGTGGTGATATAACCACAAGATAAGAAGACTAGTATGGTGAAGTGCTTAGGCAATACCATAAAGGTTTCCATATGATATGGGAAACCGAAATTGTAACGAGAAAGAAATACCCTCGCTTGATAGTATGATTTCGGGGACGAAATCTTTTGAAGGAGGGGAGAATTTGTAACGCCAAGACATGTTTTATTATATAATTATAATAAAAGGGCAAAATGGTCATTTTACCTTGGAAGGGTAAATTGGTCTTTTGGACAGAAAAGTATTTGGTTTGAAATAATATTTTGAGTTTTGAACTTAAAATGTTATAAAAACGGATTTTCGGTCGTTTTACCGAAAAAGGGTATTTTGGTCATTTGACCATGTGAAAGACCAAATATGAAAAATATTGTTGGTTGTGGCAAAAATGTAAGAAATGAAAGTTTTATTGTAATAAAACTTGGTTATTGTGGTCAAAGTTCAAGAAAATGAACTTAGGGACCAAATTGTAAAAATTTGTAATATATATAGAGAGAGTTGACTCTCTTTGACTGGCCATTGTGTGCAGCTACGGGAGAAGATTTCTCTGCACAAATTCTGCAATACTTAGAGAAATCTTGAAGAATTGAAGATTGGAATTGGAACTATGGCTTGGAATTGATGATTCCTAAGCTTGAAAGGTTAGTTCTTCAAGTTCTAGCTTGTTATTTCTTGATGAGTTTTGTAGCAACTCAAAACTGCATTTGCAGTGATGATTATGTTGTTAAGTTGATGTAATACTTCCATTAAGTCATGCTAATAAGGACTTAACTAAAGAAAATGGAAGTACATTGCTATTAGTGATGAATTTGAAGTTTTGGGGTTTTGGGACTAAGAACCCTAATTCTTCATTTTGATTGATTTAGTTGTTTTGAATGGTTGAAAACCTTGTTAAAGTATAAGGTTTTAGCCTAGAAACAAACCCCAATCGATTAAGGACTGGATTAAGGACTTAATGGGCCAAAACTGCTTGCTACAGTGCATAAATCGCGGCTGGACAGGAGACCTGCGCAGGCGCTAGGCGCGGTGCGCCCAAGCCAGGGCGGGGTGCGCCCAGGCGCAGTGCGCCCAGCCCTTGGCGCAGTGCGCCTCCTGACAGGGGGCTTCCAAATCGCTAACTTTCGTTTGGCTTGTCCGTTTTAGCTCAAACTTGAACCGTAGGCTCGTTATGGTCTGAAAAGTTTGGGAAAATTATTAAATTGAGTTTCCGACCCCTCGGGGGCACTGTAGGTCGACTCGAATGCCTCGGTGAATAGTAAAATTCACAAAAAGTTAGTAAATGGAAAGTTTATTAACTAGGCATTGTTTATAATGGTATTGTATTGAACTCTATTGTATTAGAGTAAATTGAAATGGCTATTAACCTATTATCATTTGGTATATGAATGATTATATAGGTTTGGGACAAAATGGTTGTGGTGCACGCAAAGGCAAGAAACAACCGGGATTTAAATGCAGCTTGTATCCAGGTGAGTAATCTCACTGATATCATATGTGATATATGATGATTGATTTGTTACAGGTTGAAATGGCTTCGGTGGACGAAAATGACAAGTGTAAAAATAAATGAAATGACAAGACCGGAACCAGCCGTGAGTCAATAAAATGAAATGACAAGACCGGAACCAGCCGTGAGTCAATAAAATGAAATGACAAGACCGGAACCAGCCGTGAGTCAATAAAATGAAATGACAAGACCGGAACCAGCCGTGAGTCAATAAAATGAAATGACAAGACCGGAACCAGCCGTGAGTCAATAAAATGAAATGACAAGACCGGAACCAGCCGTGAGTCAATAAAACTTATATAGACAAGACCGGAACCAGCCGTGAGTCTAGGCAACAGCGGGATTTTCCTGTGAGCCATGTATTTCAGGCAACAGCGGGCTTACCCGTGAGCCATAATCTATTTGAAGCAGACTGTTAAATCCGGTGCGGCCTTCGGGCTATGTCTCCGATGTGGCCTTCGGGCTATGACTCCGGTGCGGCCTTCGGGCTATGTCTCCGATGCGGCCTTCGGGCTATGATATTTGGTGCGGCCTTTTTGGCTATGATTTTGTTACAGGTACATGGTGCGGCCTTTCGGCTATGATATCGGGTTATTAAACCCAGCTGGTACGGCCTGCGGGCTATGAATTATATACTGATAATGTTTTGGTGCAGCTTATATAGCTATGACACAGGGTGCGGCTTATTTAGCCATGATATATGATGCAGTCCATTGTGACTAAGAAATATGGGACAGAAATGGTTAGACATGATTATAGATGCAAATAACTAACGTGGCTTGTTAATTACAGGTCACTATGATTTAGCCTGTAGGGCTACAGAATAGGATGTGAAATCCTAGAGTATATATGGTCAGCCAGTAAGGCTAGGAGTTTGGATTCGAAATCCAGACAGTTATATGATTGTATTTTGATACATGTTATTTGCAGATTTGATTACTCACTGAGCTTTATAGCTCACGATATTTGTTACTGTCCCTGCAGGTTAGCATGATACTGATAGGGGACAAGATAGAGTCTGTGACTTTGAAGTGGGACTCATAGATGCTGTCAGTAGCAGCCCGACTTCAAAGGAGATTTGGGTATTATATACTCTCCTTGATACGCTTGTACCCGATTTTACTAAAAATATACCCCTTTATACTGGTTTTATGTATTGAAACCTTGGTTTTAAACGAAAAATTTTCAGGGGTGTTTTGTTTTAAAAGCCGGGTGTTACAAGTTGGTATCAGAGCCGAGGTTTAAGTGAACTAGGTGTCTATAGAGTAGATTCCTGGACTTAAACCATGAGATAGTAAACATGATGCATAGTTAGGTGTATATAGTTGATATTATACATATATAACCCAACTGTTGCTAACTTCTGATGTATAAGAAGTATGAACTGTGAATCTTTTTGGAAGACATTTAGGGCGCGAAGCTCTAGGAAATGGATCAACCCTTTCTCAAGACTCCGTTGTACGAGGAGCAAAAGGGGACGAAAAGCAGAAAAATACACATGACAAGCAGTAGTAGCTGATGTGGTCAGATAAAGAAATCGGTTGCTCACCCTGATTGATATTCAAGGTGAAAGAACAGTAGCTGAGACTACAAGAAAAGCAGAAAATATTAGTGGACTTCTCAGAAGAAGTTAACACGATTCAGGTCTAGCCTTGAAGGGAAGAGACCAAAACGAAAAGATGATGTGATGTAAGAAGTGCAGGAAAAGCACTTTGAACATTTTGGAGTTGAGACTCTATCGTTGACATGCTGAAATTGCATAAAATAGGAGCATATCGCTCGAGTTTGTAGTGTGGGACGGAAGTGGTTCCAGCGTGGAACTATAGATCACTTCCTTATGAAATACTCACATGCTAAATGTGGAGTAACGGGTGATGAACCAAGGAAAGAAAGAAGGAACGAATGGTCGAAAAGGACCAGTGGTACCTTGAGCATTCCAGCGGATTGTGGAAGAAGCTCGTGAGGAGACTTATATAATCTCCGATATAATTGTTCTGAATATAACTCGTGTATGTTATATTTGATCCATAGAGCTATGCTTGGGATCGATGACTTGATGTCTTGTTTGAATTTTCATCAATGATTTTGGATGAAATTTTTGAAACAGCTATAGCAGATAGCAAGAATGTTCAAGATATTGAACACCTGGAAAGTAGTCTGCCTAGGATTTACGGGACCATTTTCCCTATGAATCTAAAGCTGATGACTACCTGTAAATCTAAAGCAATGGAGCTTATGAATTGGTTGGCAATGAATTATGCTAACATGAATTGTAGGAATAAGAACATTATGGTTTTTGAAACAGAAATGAGCAGATGAAAATCCATGGTGAATGACCGTTGTTGAGAATACCGGTTAGTTTCTTTGCTTAAACTCGGAAAAGAGTTAGTAAAAGAATGATGTTGTAGTTGGCATACGTGGTATGGGCCAAGCTTAATAAAGTGGTGATAGTAGTGTACTACTTTAAATAAATTTTCGGATGTTTCTTTTGAAAAGAACTTCCAAGATTTCTGCCAGATTGGCGAGAAGAGCTTATGATTAAGCTGGACTTGGGAGCCGTTCCTATTATCTAGGCTCTATATTGATTAGCCTCTGTAGAGATGGCAGAGTGGTAAAACAATTGGAAGAAACTGTTTTTGAATTGGGATCTCATATGGCCGAATGTGTCATCGTGTGGAGCCCTATCTGTTTGAAAAAAAGAAAGATAAGTTAATGTGTATGTACATAGACTACTGAGAATATGATATTCTCGAAACCAGATTGAATATGAGGTACATTGTACCAGATACTGGAGTTACTACACTGAGTTAAGTGATATGTTAAATTCTCCAAGTATGAAAATTTGGCTAAAAGAAATTACATATTCTTTGGGCATGTTAACAATGCCAGAGATGATAAAGTAGAACCAGTGGAAAGAATGATACCGTGATAAAACTGGAACCGCCTGAGGAATCTGACTGACATTGTAGTTCCTTGGATTTGGCGGGTTACTATAGGAGAGTTGTAGAAAACTGCTCCTTGATTGCTGGTCAGTTGATTAAGGTTGACTAATAAAAGTGTAAAGTCTGAGTGGTAGAAAGACCACAGATATGTTGTAAAGGTTTGGAATAAACCTTGTGTGAACCTCTAACGTTAGCAATGATGCTAAGCAGAGAAGATGAATTGGATCGTTGAAATGTATCCAACTTTGATTGTGGATGCATGATGTTGCAATTGCAACTATGATTTTGGTAATAAGCTTTTGAGACACTATCTATATGGTGTAAGGCTTACCGTGTATAAGGATCATAAAAGTTTGAAAGACTTAATTGATCAAAAAGAAGCTATATATGAAATAGCAAAGATAGATGGGTTACTTAGAGATTTCGGGTATGAAATCTTGTACCATCTCAGAAAGGCGTATGTGATTACAGATGCCTTGAATTAGAAAGAGTAACCTTTGGAGGTTACATCCACGTGTATGAACGTGGCAAATTGATTACCTGAATTGATTCGGGTAGTACAGAACGATGTGTGCAAGTCTGAAAACGTGAAAAGTGAATAAATGATTGAATAGTAGCGGAAGTTAGTTGGAATATCACAGTGATTTAAAACCCTTGGCGGTTGTGAATGTGAATTCCAAAGTCAAACGAAACATAAAAATCATCTTGAAAAGATGCATTGTGTATCAGATATGCAGCATACCCGGGGCAATACCAAACTGTATAGGTCGATAAAGCCTATGTGTTGGTAGCCGGGGCTGAAGAAAGACATTGAAAGACATGTGAAAAGTGTTTGACTTGTGGGTAACTACAGTCAAATCATTAGAAACATAAGGTTGTACGTCCTAAAGAAGAAATGGGACGAAAAATATCATAGACTTGGTAGTAAAGTCTTTGCAAGTACCGTATGGGTATGACACCATATGGGTGAATTGCAGGTTGATTGATGAAATCAATGTAGAATTATTTGCTGAATTTAGCATTAATTCCTAGAATTGATAGTTCAAAAGTACTAGTAAGTACTGTATAGGAATTGCAGAAATGATAGACGAGGCGAGAAAATGATGTAAACTCTAGAAGATGTGCTTGAAAATTGCACAGCAGACCCTAGTGGAAGATGAGAAGATCGCCTATCTTTGGTAGAACCCGTAGATAATGATAGTTTTAGTACCAGCATTTAGATGACTTGTATAATGCATAGTATAGAATACCGTGTTATCCTTCGATTTATAGGATTGAAGATATGGAACAGCCGTTGGCTAGATCCTAGACGGTGATACAAGTTAAAAAGAAGACTTGATAAATACGAGAAAATTTGAAAAATGGCTAAGAAGCAGTAACGGTAGTACATGAACCATAGAGTAAAACCGTAGCAATTCTAGATGAGGAATGTCGGGGTAATCAAAAGATCCTACGGAAAGACTAAAAATCTGTTTGGGACAAAAAGAAGGTTAAGTCCTCATTTATTGGACCTTTCCATATGTTCCACAGAGTAAGAATTTTGGTGTACTGAACGAAGTTTTGTGATGAACTTCAAGATAATTGTAATGTTTTCTATGGGTCTCATGGTTCTGAGAACATAGATTGATAAATGCTAACGAATCCCTCATGTTGAAATGAGGAAGATAAGTGATTAAGGTGCCCGGGACAACCGGAGGAGTGATATGCGAGTGGTGATATAACCACAAGATAAGAAGACTAGTATGGTGAAGTGCTTAGGCAATACCATAAAGGTTTCCATATGATATGGGAAACCGAAATTGTAACGAGAAAGAAATACCCTCGCTTGATAGTATGATTTCGGGGACGAAATCTTTTGAAGGAGGGGAGAATTTGTAACGCCAAGACATGTTTTATTATATAATTATAATAAAAGGGCAAAATGGTCATTTTACCTTGGAAGGGTAAATTGGTCTTTTGGACAGAAAAGTATTTGGTTTGAAATAATATTTTGAGTTTTGAACTTAAAATGTTATAAAAACGGATTTTTGGTCGTTTTACCGAAAAAGGGTATTTTGGTCATTTGACCATGTGAAAGACCAAATATGAAAAATATTGTTGGTTGTGGCAAAAATGTAAGAAATGAAAGTTTTATTGTAATAAAACTTGGTTATTGTGGTCAAAGTTCAAGAAAATGAACTTAGGGACCAAATTGTAAAAATTTGTGATATATATAGAGAGAGTTGACTCTCTTTGACTGGCCATTGTGTGCAGCTACGGGAGAAGATTTCTCTGCACAAATTCTGCAATACTTAGAGAAATCTTGAAGAATTGAAGATTGGAATTGGAACTATGGCTTGGAATTGATGATTCCTAAGCTTGAAAGGTTAGTTCTTCAAGTTCTAGCTTGTTATTTCTTGATGAGTTTTGTAGCAACTCAAAACTGCATTTGCAGTGATGATTATGTTGTTAAGTTGATGTAATACTTCCATTAAGTCATGCTAATAAGGACTTAACTAAAGAAAATGGAAGTAGATTGCTATTAGTGATGAATTTGAAGTTTTGGGGTTTTGGGACTAAGAACCCTAATTCTTCATTTTGATTGATTTAGTTGTTTTGAATGGTTGAAAACCTTGTTAAAGTATAAGGTTTTAGCCTAGAAACAAACCCCAATCGATTAAGGACTGGATTAAGGACTTAATGGGCCAAAACTGCTTGCTACAGTGCATAAATCGCGGCTGGACAGGAGACCTGCGCAGGCGCTAGGCGCGGTGCGCCCAAGCCAGGGCGGGGTGCGCCCAGGCGCAGTGCGCCCAGCCCTTGGCGCGGTGCGCCTCCTGACAGGGGGCTTCCGAATCGCTAACTTTCGTTTGGCTTGTCCGTTTTAGCTCAAACTTGAACCGTAGGCTCGTTATGGTCTGAAAAGTTTGGGAAAATTATTAAATTGAGTTTCCGACCCCTCGGGGGCACTGTAGGTCGACTCGAATGCCTCGGTGAATAGTAAAATTCACAAAAAGTTAGTAAATGGAAAGTTTATTAACTAGGCATTGTTTATAATGGTATTGTATTGAACTCTATTGTATTAGAGTAAATTGAAATGGCTATTAACCTATTATCATTTGGTATATAAATGATTATATAGGTTTGGGACAAAATGGTTGTGGTGCACGCAAAGGCAAGAAACAACCGGGATTTAAATGCAGCTTGTATCCAGGTGAGTAATCTCACTGATATCATATGTGATATATGATGATTGATTTGTTACAGGTTGAAATGGCTTCGGTGGACGAAAATGACAAGTGTAAAAATAAATGAAATGACAAGACCGGAACCAGCCGTGAGTCAATAAAATGAAATGACAAGACCGGAACCAGCCGTGAGTCAATAAAATGAAATGACAAGACCGGAACCAGCCGTGAGTCAATAAAATGAAATGACAAGACCGGAACCAGCCGTGAGTCAATAAAACTTATATAGACAAGACCGGAACCAGCCGTGAGTCTAGGCAACAGCGGGATTTTCCTGTGAGCCACGTATTTCAGGCAACAGCGGGCTTACCCGTGAGCCATAATCTATTTGAAGCAGACTGTTAAATCCGGTGCGGCCTTCGGGCTATGTCTCCGATGTGGCCTTCGGGCTATGACTCCGGTGCGGCCTTCGGGCTATGTCTCCGATGCGGCCTTCGGGCTATGATATTTGGTGCGGCCTTTTTGGCTATGATTTTGTTACAGGTACATGGTGCGGCCTTTCGGCTATGATATCGGGTTATTAAACCCAGCTGGTACGGCCTACGGGCTATGAATTATATACTGATAATGTTTTGGTGCAGCTTATATAGCTATGACACAGGGTGCGGCTTATTTAGCCATGATATATGATGCAGTCCATTGTGACTAAGAAATATGGGACAGAAATGGTTAGACATGATTATAGATGCAAATAACTAACGTGGCTTGTTAATTACAGGTCACTATGATTTAGCCTGTAGGGCTACAGAATAGGATGTGAAATCCTAGAGTATATATGGTCAGCCAGTAAGGCTAGGAGTTTGGATTCGAAATCCAGACAGTTATATGATTGTATTTTGATACATGTTATTTGCAGATTTGATTACTCACTGAGCTTTATAGCTCACGATATTTGTTACTGTCCCTGCAGGTTAGCATGATACTGATAGGGGACAAGATAGAGTCTGTGACTTTGAAGTGGGACTCATAGATGCTGTCAGTAGCAGCCCGGCTTCAAAGGAGATATGGGTATTATATACTCTCCTTGATACGCTTGTACCCGATTTTACTAAAAATATACCCCTTTATACTGGTTTTATGTATTGAAACCTTGGTTTTAAACGAAAAATTTTCAGGGGTGTTTTGTTTTAAAAGCCGGGTGTTACAAGTTGGTATCAGAGCCGAGGTTTAAGTGAACTAGGTGTCTATAGAGTAGATTCCTGGACTTAAACCATGAGATAGTAAACATGATGCATAGTTAGGTGTATATAGTTGATATTATACATATATAACCCAACTGTTGCTAACTTCTGATGTATAAGAAGTATGAACTGTGAATCTTTTTGGAAGACATTTAGGGCGCGAAGCTCTAGGAAATGGATCAACCCTTTCTCAAGACTCCGTTGTACGAGGAGCAAAAGGGGACGAAAAGCAGAAAAATACACATGACAAGCAGTAGTAGCTGATGTGGTCAGATAAAGAAATCGGTTGCTCACCCTGATTGATATTCAAGGTGAAAGAACAGTAGCTGAGACTACAAGAAAAGCAGAAAATATTAGTGGACTTCTCAGAAGAAGTTAACACGATTCAGGTCTAGCCTTGAAGGGAAGAGACCAAAACGAAAAGATGATGTGATGTAAGAAGTGCAGGAAAAGCACTTTGAACATTTTGGAGTTGAGACTCTATCGTTGACATGCTGAAATTGCATAAAATGGGAGCATATCGCTCGAGTTTGTAGTGTGGGACGGAAGTGGTTCCAGCGTGGAACTATAGATCACTTCCTTATGAAATACTCACATGCTAAATGTGGAGTAACGGGTGATGAACCAAGGAAAGAAAGAAGGAACGAATGGTCGAAAAGGACCAGTGGTACCTTGAGCATTCCAGCGGATTGTGGAAGAAGCTCGTGAGGAGACTTATATAATCTCCGATATAATTGTTCTGAATATAACTCGTGTATGTTATATTTGATCCATAGAGCTATGCTTGGGATCGATGACTTGATGTCTTGTTTGAATTTTCATCAATGATTTTGGATGAAATTTTTGAAACAGCTATAGCAGATAGCAAGAATGTTCAAGATATTGAACACCTGGAAAGTAGTCTGCCTAGGATTTACGGGACCATTTTCCCTATGAATCTAAAGCTGATGACTACCTGTAAATCTAAAGCAATGGAGCTTATGAATTGGTTGGCAATGAATTATGCTAACATGAATTGTAGGAATAAGAACATTATGGTTTTTGAAACAGAAATGAGCAGATGAAAATCCATGGTGAATGACCGTTGTTGAGAATACCGGTTAGTTTCTTTGCTTAAACTCGGAAAAGAGTTAGTAAAAGAATGATGTTGTAGTTGGCATACGTGGTATGGGCCAAGCTTAATAAAGTGGTGATAGTAGTGTACTACTTTAAATAAATTTTCGGATGTTTCTTTTGAAAAGAACTTCCAAGATTTCTGCCAGATTGGCGAGAAGAGCTTATGATTAAGCTGGACTTGGGAGCCGTTCCTATTATCTAGGCTCTATATTGATTAGCCTCTGTAGAGATGGCAGAGTGGTAAAACAATTGGAAGAAATTGTTTTTGAATTGGGATCTCATATGGCCGAATGTGTCATCGTGTGGAGCCCTATCTGTTTGAAAAAAAGAAAGATAAGTTAATGTGTATGTACATAGACTACTGAGAATATGATATTCTCGAAACCAGATTGAATATGAGGTACATTGTACCAGATACTGGAGTTACTACACTGAGTTAAGTGATATGTTAAATTCTCCAAGTATGAAAATTTGGCTAAAAGAAATTACATATTCTTTGGGCATGTTAACAATGCCAGAGATGATAAAGTAGAACCAGTGGAAAGAATGATACCGTGATAAAACTGGAACCGCCTGAGGAATCTGACTGACATTGTAGTTCCTTGGATTTGGCGGGTTACTATAGGAGAGTTGTAGAAAACTGCTCCTTGATTGCTGGTCAGTTGATTAAGGTTGACTAATAAAAGTGTAAAGTCTGAGTGGTAGAAAGACCACAGATATGTTGTAAAGGTTTGGAATAAACCTTGTGTGAACCTCTAACGTTAGCAATGATGCTAAGCAGAGAAGATGAATTGGATCGTTGAAATGTATCCAACTTTGATTGTGGATGCATGATGTTGCAATTGCAACTATGATTTTGGTAATAAGCTTTTGAGACACTATCTATATGGTGTAAGGCTTACCGTGTATAAGGATCATAAAAGTTTGAAAGACTTAATTGATCAAAAAGAAGCTATATATGAAATAGCAAAGATAGATGGGTTACTTAGAGATTTCGGGTATGAAATCTTGTACCATCTCAGAAAGGCGTATGTGATTACAGATGCCTTGAATTAGAAAGAGTAACCTTTGGAGGTTACATCCACGTGTATGAACGTGGCAAATTGATTACCTGAATTGATTCGGGTAGTACAGAACGATGTGTGCAAGTCTGAAAACGTGAAAAGTGAATAAATGATTGAATAGTAGCGGAAGTTAGTTGGAATATCACAGTGATTTAAAACCCTTGGCGGTTGTGAATGTGAATTCCAAAGTCAAACGAAACATAAAAATCATCTTGAAAAGATGCATTGTGTATCAGATATGCAGCATACCCGGGGCAATACCAAACTGTATAGGTCGATAAAGCCTATGTGTTGGTAGTCGGGGCTGAAGAAAGACATTGAAAGACATGTGAAAAGTGTTTGACTTGTGGGTAACTACAGTCAAATCATTAGAAACATAAGGTTGTACGTCCTAAAGAAGAAATGGGACGAAAAATATCATAGACTTGGTAGTAAAGTCTTTGCAAGTACCGTATGGGTATGACACCATATGGGTGAATTGCAGGTTGATTGATGAAATCAATGTAGAATTATTTGCTGAATTTAGCATTAATTCCTAGAATTGATAGTTCAAAAGTACTAGTAAGTACTGTATAGGAATTGCAGAAATGATAGACGAGGCGAGAAAATGATGTAAACTCTAGAAGATGTGCTTGAAAATTGCACAGCAGACCCTAGTGGAAGATGAGAAGATCGCCTATCTTTGGTAGAACCCGTAGATAATGATAGTTTTAGTACCAGCATTTAGATGACTTGTATAATGCATAGTATAGAATACCGTGTTATCCTTCGATTTATAGGATTGAAGATATGGAACAGCCGTTGGCTAGATCCTAGACGGTGATACAAGTTAAAAAGAAGACTTGATAAATACGAGAAAATTTGAAAAATGGCTAAGAAGCAGTAACGGTAGTACATGAACCATAGAGTAAAACCGTAGCAATTCCAGATGAGGAATGTCGGGGTAATCAAAAGATCCTACGGAAAGACTAAAAATCTGTTTGGGACAAAAAGAAGGTTAAGTCCTCATTTATTGGACCTTTCCATATGTTCCACAGAGTAAGAATTTTGGTGTACTGAACGAAGTTTTGTGATGAACTTCAAGATAATTGTAATGTTTTCTATGGGTCTCATGGTTCTGAGAACATAGATTGATAAATGCTAACGAATCCCTCATGTTGAAATGAGGAAGATAAGTGATTAAGGTGCCCGGGACAACCGGAGGAGTGATATGCGAGTGGTGATATAACCACAAGATAAGAAGACTAGTATGGTGAAGTGCTTAGGCAATACCATAAAGGTTTCCATATGATATGGGAAACCGAAATTGTAACGAGAAAGAAATACCCTCGCTTGATAGTATGATTTCGGGGACGAAATCTTTTGAAGGAGGGGAGAATTTGTAACGCCAAGACATGTTTTATTATATAATTATAATAAAAGGGCAAAATGGTCATTTTACCTTGGAAGGGTAAATTGGTCTTTTGGACAGAAAAGTATTTGGTTTGAAATAATATTTTGAGTTTTGAACTTAAAATGTTATAAAAACGGATTTTTGGTCGTTTTACCGAAAAAGGGTATTTTGGTCATTTGACCATGTGAAAGACCAAATATGAAAAATATTGTTGGTTGTGGCAAAAATGTAAGAAATGAAAGTTTTATTGTAATAAAACTTGGTTATTGTGGTCAAAGTTCAAGAAAATGAACTTAGGGACCAAATTGTAAAAATTTGTGATATATATAGAGAGAGTTGACTCTCTTTGACTGGCCATTGTGTGCAGCTACGGGAGAAGATTTCTCTGCACAAATTCTGCAATACTTAGAGAAATCTTGAAGAATTGAAGATTGGAATTGGAACTATGGCTTGGAATTGATGATTCCTAAGCTTGAAAGGTTAGTTCTTCAAGTTCTAGCTTGTTATTTCTTGATGAGTTTTGTAGCAACTCAAAACTGCATTTGCAGTGATGATTATGTTGTTAAGTTGATGTAATACTTCCATTAAGTCATGCTAATAAGGACTTAACTAAAGAAAATGGAAGTAGATTGCTATTAGTGATGAATTTGAAGTTTTGGGGTTTTGGGACTAAGAACCCTAATTCTTCATTTTGATTGATTTAGTTGTTTTGAATGGTTGAAAACCTTGTTAAAGTATAAGGTTTTAGCCTAGAAACAAACCCCAATCGATTAAGGACTGGATTAAGGACTTAATGGGCCAAAACTGCTTGCTACAGTGCATAAATCGTGGCTGGACAGGAGACCTGCGCAGGCGCTAGGCGCGGTGCGCCCAAGCCAGGGCGGGGTGCGCCCAGGCGCAGTGCGCCCAGCCCTTGGCGCGGTGCGCCTCCTGACAGGGGGCTTCCGAATCGCTAACTTTCGTTTGGCTTGTCCGTTTTAGCTCAAACTTGAACCGTAGGCTCGTTATGGTCTGAAAAGTTTGGGAAAATTATTAAATTGAGTTTCCGACCCCTCGGGGGCACTGTAGGTCGACTCGAATGCCTCGGTGAATAGTAAAATTCACAAAAAGTTAGTAAATGGAAAGTTTATTAACTAGGCATTGTTTATAATGGTATTGTATTGAACTCTATTGTATTAGAGTAAATTGAAATGGCTATTAACCTATTATCATTTGGTATATAAATGATTATATAGGTTTGGGACAAAATGGTTGTGGTGCACGCAAAGGCAAGAAACAACCGGGATTTAAATGCAGCTTGTATCCAGGTGAGTAATCTCACTGATATCATATGTGATATATGATGATTGATTTGTTACAGGTTGAAATGGCTTCGGTGGACGAAAATGACAAGTGTAAAAATAAATGAAATGACAAGACCGGAACCAGCCGTGAGTCAATAAAATGAAATGACAAGACCGGAACCAGCCGTGAGTCAATAAAATGAAATGACAAGACCGGAACCAGCCGTGAGTCAATAAAATGAAATGACAAGACCGGAACCAGCCGTGAGTCAATAAAACTTATATAGACAAGACCGGAACCAGCCGTGAGTCTAGGCAACAGCGGGATTTTCCTGTGAGCCACGTATTTCAGGCAACAGCGGGCTTACCCGTGAGCCATAATCTATTTGAAGCAGACTGTTAAATCCGGTGCGGCCTTCGGGCTATGTCTCCGATGTGGCCTTCGGGCTATGACTCCGGTGCGGCCTTCGGGCTATGTCTCCGATGCGGCCTTCGGGCTATGATATTTGGTGCGGCCTTTTTGGCTATGATTTTGTTACAGGTACATGGTGCGGCCTTTCGGCTATGATATCGGGTTATTAAACCCAGCTGGTACGGCCTGCGGGCTATGAATTATATACTGATAATGTTTTGGTGCAGCTTATATAGCTATGACACAGGGTGCGGCTTATTTAGCCATGATATATGATGCAGTCCATTGTGACTAAGAAATATGGGACAGAAATGGTTAGACATGATTATAGATGCAAATAACTAACGTGGCTTGTTAATTACAGGTCACTATGATTTAGCCTGTAGGGCTACAGAATAGGATGTGAAATCCTAGAGTATATATGGTCAGCCAGTAAGGCTAGGAGTTTGGATTCGAAATCCAGACAGTTATATGATTGTATTTTGATACATGTTATTTGCAGATTTGATTACTCACTGAGCTTTATAGCTCACGATATTTGTTACTGTCCCTGCAGGTTAGCATGATACTGATAGGGGACAAGATAGAGTCTGTGACTTTGAAGTGGGACTCATAGATGCTGTCAGTAGCATCCCGGCTTCAAAGGAGATTTGGGTATTATATACTCTCCTTGATACGCTTGTACCCGATTTTACTAAAAATATACCCCTTTATACTGGTTTTATGTATTGAAACCTTGGTTTTAAACGAAAAATTTTCAGGGGTGTTTTGTTTTAAAAGCCGGGTGTTACAAGTTGGTATCAGAGCCGAGGTTTAAGTGAACTAGGTGTCTATAGAGTAGATTCCTGGACTTAAACCATGAGATAGTAAACATGATGCATAGTTAGGTGTATATAGTTGATATTATACATATATAACCCAACTGTTGCTAACTTCTGATGTATAAGAAGTATGAACTGTGAATCTTTTTGGAAGACATTTAGGGCGCGAAGCTCTAGGAAATGGATCAACCCTTTCTCAAGACTCCGTTGTACGAGGAGCAAAAGGGGACGAAAAGCAGAAAAATACACATGACAAGCAGTAGTAGCTGATGTGGTCAGATAAAGAAATCGGTTGCTCACCCTGATTGATATTCAAGGTGAAAGAACAGTAGCTGAGACTACAAGAAAAGCAGAAAATATTAGTGGACTTCTCAGAAGAAGTTAACACGATTCAGGTCTAGCCTTGAAGGGAAGAGACCAAAACGAAAAGATGATGTGATGTAAGAAGTGCAGGAAAAGCACTTTGAACATTTTGGAGTTGAGACTCTATCGTTGACATGCTGAAATTGCATAAAATGGGAGCATATCTCTCGAGTTTGTAGTGTGGGACGGAAGTGGTTCCAGCGTGGAACTATAGATCACTTCCTTATGAAATACTCACATGCTAAATGTGGAGTAACGGGTGATGAACCAAGGAAAGAAAGAAGGAACGAATGGTCGAAAAGGACCAGTGGTACCTTGAGCATTCCAGCGGATTGTGGAAGAAGCTCGTGAGGAGACTTATATAATCTCCGATATAATTGTTTTGAATATAACTCGTGTATGTTATATTTGATCCATAGAGCTATGCTTGGGATCAATGACTTGATGTCTTGTTTGAATTTTCATCAATGATTTTGGATGAAATTTTTGAAACAGCTATAGCAGATAGCAAGAATGTTCAAGATATTGAACACCTGGAAAGTAGTCTGCCTAGGATTTACGGGACCATTTTCCCTATGAATCTAAAGCTGATGACTACCTGTAAATCTAAAGCAATGGAGCTTATGAATTGGTTGGCAATGAATTATGCTAACATGAATTGTAGGAATAAGAACATTATGGTTTTTGAAACAGAAATGAGCAGATGAAAATCCATGGTGAATGACCGTTGTTGAGAATACCGGTTAGTTTCTTTGCTTAAACTCGGAAAAGAGTTAGTAAAAGAATGATGTTGTAGTTGGCATACGTGGTATGGGCCAAGCTTAATAAAGTGGTGATAGTAGTGTACTACTTTAAATAAATTTTCGGATGTTTCTTTTGAAAAGAACTTCCAAGATTTCTGCCAGATTGGCGAGAAGAGCTTATGATTAAGCTGGACTTGGGAGCCGTTCCTATTATCTAGGCTCTATATTGATTAGCCTCTGTAGAGATGGCAGAGTGGTAAAACAATTGGAAGAAATTGTTTTTGAATTGGGATCTCATATGGCCGAATGTGTCATCGTGTGGAGCCCTATCTGTTTGAAAAAAAGAAAGATAAGTTAATGTGTATGTACATTGACTACTGAGAATATGATATTCTCGAAACCAGATTGAATATGAGGTACATTGTACCAGATACTAGAGTTACTACACTGAGTTAAGTGATATGTTAAATTCTCCAAGTATGAAAATTTGGCTAAAAGAAATTACATATTCTTTGGGCATGTTAACAATGCCAGAGATGATAAAGTAGAACCAGTGGAAAGAATGATACCGTGATAAAACTGGAACCGCCTGAGGAATCTGACTGACATTGTAGTTCCTTGGATTTGGCGGGTTACTATAGGAGAGTTGTAGAAAACTGCTCCTTGATTGCTGGTCAGTTGATTAAGGTTGACTAATAAAAGTGTAAAGTCTGAGTGGTAGAAAGACCACAGATATGTTGTAAAGGTTTGGAATAAACCTTGTGTGAACCTCTAACGTTAGCAATGATGCTAAGCAGAGAAGATGAATTGGATCGTTGAAATGTATCCAACTTTGATTGTGGATGCATGATGTTGCAATTGCAACTATGATTTTGGTAATAAGCTTTTGAGACACTATCTATATGGTGTAAGGCTTACCGTGTATAAGGATCATAAAAGTTTGAAAGACTTAATTGATCAAAAAGAAGCTATATATGAAATAGCAAAGATAGATGGGTTACTTAGAGATTTCGGGTATGAAATCTTGTACCATCTCAGAAAGGCGTATGTGATTACAGATGCCTTGAATTAGAAAGAGTAACCTTTGGAGGTTACATCCACGTGTATGAACGTGGCAAATTGATTACCTGAATTGATTCGGGTAGTACAGAACGATGTGTGCAAGTCTGAAAACGTGAAAAGTGAATAAATGATTGAATAGTAGCGGAAGTTAGTTGGAATATCACAGTGATTTAAAACCCTTGGCGGTTGTGAATGTGAATTCCAAAGTCAAACGAAACATAAAAATCATCTTGAAAAGATGCATTGTGTATCAGATATGCAGCATACCCGGGGCAATACCAAACTGTATAGGTCGATAAAGCCTATGTGTTGGTAGCCGGGGCTGAAGAAAGACATTGAAAGACATGTGAAAAGTGTTTGACTTGTGGGTAACTACAGTCAAATCATTAGAAACATAAGGTTGTACGTCCTAAAGAAGAAATGGGACGAAAAATATCATAGACTTGGTAGTAAAGTCTTTGCAAGTACCGTATGGGTATGACACCATATGGGTGAATTGCAGGTTGATTGATGAAATCAATGTAGAATTATTTGCTGAATTTAGCATTAATTCCTAGAATTGATAGTTCAAAAGTACTAGTAAGTACTGTATAGGAATTGCAGAAATGATAGACGAGGCGAGAAAATGATGTAAACTCTAGAAGATGTGCTTGAAAATTGCACAGCAGACCCTAGTGGAAGATGAGAAGATCGCCTATCTTTGGTAGAACCCGTAGATAATGATAGTTTTAGTACCAGCATTTAGATGACTTGTATAATGCATAGTATAGAATACCGTGTTATCCTTCGATTTATAGGATTGAAGATATGGAACAGCCGTTGGCTAGATCCTAGACGGTGATACAAGTTAAAAAGAAGACTTGATAAATACGAGAAAATTTGAAAAATGGCTAAGAAGCAGTAACGGTAGTACATGAACCATAGAGTAAAACCGTAGCAATTCCAGATGAGGAATGTCGGGGTAATCAAAAGATCCTACGGAAAGACTAAAAATCTGTTTGGGACAAAAAGAAGGTTAAGTCCTCATTTATTGGACCTTTCCATATGTTCCACAGAGTAAGAATTTTGGTGTACTGAACGAAGTTTTGTGATGAACTTCAAGATAATTGTAATGTTTTCTATGGGTCTCATGGTTCTGAGAACATAGATTGATAAATGCTAACGAATCCCTCATGTTGAAATGAGGAAGATAAGTGATTAAGGTGCCCGGGACAACCGGAGGAGTGATATGCGAGTGGTGATATAACCACAAGATAAGAAGACTAGTATGGTGAAGTGCTTAGGCAATACCATAAAGGTTTCCATATGATATGGGAAACCGAAATTGTAACGAGAAAGAAATACCCTCGCTTGATAGTATGATTTCGGGGACGAAATCTTTTGAAGGAGGGGAGAATTTGTAACGCCAAGACATGTTTTATTATATAATTATAATAAAAGGGCAAAATGGTCATTTTACCTTGGAAGGGTAAATTGGTCTTTTGGACAGAAAAGTATTTGGTTTGAAATAATATTTTGAGTTTTGAACTTAAAATGTTATAAAAACGGATTTTTGGTCGTTTTACCGAAAAAGGGTATTTTGGTCATTTGACCATGTGAAAGACCAAATATGAAAAATATTGTTGGTTGTGGCAAAAATGTAAGAAATGAAAGTTTTATTGTAATAAAACTTGGTTATTGTGGTCAAAGTTCAAGAAAATGAACTTAGGGACCAAATTGTAAAAATTTGTGATATATATAGAGAGAGTTGACTCTCTTTGACTGGCCATTGTGTGCAGCTACGGGAGAAGATTTCTCTGCACAAATTCTGCAATACTTAGAGAAATCTTGAAGAATTGAAGATTGGAATTGGAACTATGGCTTGGAATTGATGATTCCTAAGCTTGAAAGGTTAGTTCTTCAAGTTCTAGCTTGTTATTTCTTGATGAGTTTTGTAGCAACTCAAAACTGCATTTGCAGTGATGATTATGTTGTTAAGTTGATGTAATACTTCCATTAAGTCATGCTAATAAGGACTTAACTAAAGAAAATGGAAGTAGATTGCTATTAGTGATGAATTTGAAGTTTTGGGGTTTTGGGACTAAGAACCCTAATTCTTCATTTTGATTGATTTAGTTGTTTTGAATGGTTGAAAACCTTGTTAAAGTATAAGGTTTTAGCCTAGAAACAAACCCCAATCGATTAAGGACTGGATTAAGGACTTAATGGGCCAAAACTGCTTGCTACAGTGCATAAATCGCGGCTGGACAGGAGACCTGCGCAGGCGCTAGGCGCGGTGCGCCCAAGCCAGGGCGGGGTGCGCCCAGGCGCAGTGCGCCCAGCCCTTGGCGCGGTGCGCCTCCTGACAGGGGGCTTCCGAATCGCTAACTTTCGTTTGGCTTGTCCGTTTTAGCTCAAACTTGAACCGTAGGCTCGTTATGGTCTGAAAAGTTTGGGAAAATTATTAAATTGAGTTTCCGACCCCTCGGGGGCACTGTAGGTCGACTCGAATGCCTCGGTGAATAGTAAAATTCACAAAAAGTTAGTAAATGGAAAGTTTATTAACTAGGCATTGTTTATAATGGTATTGTATTGAACTCTATTGTATTAGAGTAAATTGAAATGGCTATTAACCTATTATCATTTGGTATATAAATGATTATATAGGTTTGGGACAAAATGGTTGTGGTGCACGCAAAGGCAAGAAACAACCGGGATTTAAATGCAGCTTGTATCCAGGTGAGTAATCTCACTGATATCATATGTGATATATGATGATTGATTTGTTACAGGTTGAAATGGCTTCGGTGGACGAAAATGACAAGTGTAAAAATAAATGAAATGACAAGACCGGAACCAGCCGTGAGTCAATAAAATGAAATGACAAGACCGGAACCAGCCGTGAGTCAATAAAATGAAATGACAAGACCGGAACCAGCCGTGAGTCAATAAAATGAAATGACAAGACCGGAACCAGCCGTGAGTCAATAAAATGAAATGACAAGACCGGAACCAGCCGTGAGTCAATAAAACTTATATAGAGAAGACCGGAACCAGCCGTGAGTCTAGGCAACAACGGGATTTTCCTGTGAGCCACGTATTTCAGGCAACAGCGGGCTTACCCGTGAGCCATAATCTATTTGAAGCAGACTGTTAAATCCGGTGCGGCCTTCGGGCTATGTCTCCGATGTGGCCTTCGGGCTATGACTCCGGTGCGGCCTTCGGGCTATGTCTCCGATGCGGCCTTCGGGCTATGATATTTGGTGCGGCCTTTTTGGCTATGATTTTGTTACAGGTACATGGTGCGGCCTTTCGGCTATGATATCGGGTTATTAAACCCAGCTGGTACGGCCTGCGGGCTATGAATTATATACTGATAATGTTTTGGTGCAGCTTATATAGCTATGACACAGGGTGCGGCTTATTTAGCCATGATATATGATGCAGTCCATTGTGACTAAGAAATATGGGACAGAAATGGTTAGACATGATTATAGATGCAAATAACTAACGTGGCTTGTTAATTACAGGTCACTATGATTTAGCCTGTAGGGCTACAGAATAGGATGTGAAATCCTAGAGTATATATGGTCAGCCAGTAAGGCTAGGAGTTTGGATTCGAAATCCAGACAGTTATATGATTGTATTTTGATACATGTTATTTGCAGATTTGATTACTCACTGAGCTTTATAGCTCACGATATTTGTTACTGTCCCTGCAGGTTAGCATGATACTGATAGGGGACAAGATAGAGTCTGTGACTTTGAAGTGGGACTCATAGATGCTGTCAGTAGCAGCCCGGCTTCAAAGGAGATTTGGGTATTATATACTCTCCTTGATACGCTTGTACCCGATTTTACTAAAAATATACCCCTTTATACTGGTTTTATGTATTGAAACCTTGGTTTTAAACGAAAAATTTTCAGGGGTGTTTTGTTTTAAAAGCCGGGTGTTACAGTTCAGTACCGAACATACATATGTTCAGAGCTGAACATACGTATATGTTCATTAGTGAACATATATTATATATGTTCACTAATGAACATATACGTATGTTCAGCTCTGAACATATGTATGTTCGGTACTGAACATAGTGCATGTTCAGTACTGAGCATGTGGTTCTATGGTTCTATGGATAAAAAATGGTTCTATGTTGATCCTGCCCCTATATATATATATATATATATATATATATATATATATATATATATATATATATATATATATATATATATATATATATATATATATATATATATATATGTATGATTGATTTATTAATTACATATTTAAATAAATAAGTAAATAAGAAATGTTTATTATTTATTTTTCAATAACGATATAGATAAATAAGAGATTTTATTTTATAAATTAAATAAAAACATTTATCCAAAAAAAAAAATTTAAAGCGTACAAATTAATTAAATAGTTAATTAAAGATTTTTCCTTCTTAAGTTTGTTGGCTAAGTAAGGCTTGCAAAAAGCCACACAACAACTTAATATTTGAGGGAGAAATTAGGAAATTATAGATAAGAAGTTGACACAACTAAAATTCTAATTGTCTCCATCCGTTACTTGTTGGTGTCTTCCCTTCTTTCTCACTTTTGTAGTCTAATTATATTTGATGAAATAGAGAAAATATGTCACTAATTCCTACCAAAATACAATATATTTATTTTTTTTAGCCCCTAGACGATATGGACCCTATGTAGTCGTATACGTCGCACCCCTTTAGGGGCATCTCTGAAAGCTTCATTATAGTTTTGAGTAGGGGTGAGCACAAAAACCGAAAAACCGAACCAAAACCGAATTAACCGATATAACCGAACCATAATAACTGAGCAATTTCAAAAACCGATGGTTCGGTTTGTATTTTTTGCTAGCCGATAAGAAGCGGTTTGGTTTTGGTTTTATATGATAACCGAACCAATATATAACCGAACCGATATATTTATTGTAATTATATTTTAAATTTTAAATTATAAAATATAAACAATAAATTCCAAGTCTAATAAAGTTATTTAAAAGAAATCTAATACTAAAAACTAGAAAACGTAAATGAGTCTTTGGGAAGGAATGATGGATGAAGGTGTGCCTAAATTTCACTAATTAAATTAATGTAGTTTCTTATTTTTCACTTTTTATATCAATGAAATTTCAATTTTTATATCGTTTTTGTTTGTTTTGGTTAACCGATATTAACCATTAACCAAAACCATTAACCGATAAAAACCATTAACCATAACCAATATTAACCATAACCAACGGCTACAAAAATACATTAACCGATCATAATGGTTTTGGTTTGGTTTTGATCGATAATCGAACCAAACCGCCCCATACACAGCCTAGTTTTGAGTTGTGCAGATAGTCATAGTGTTTTTAAGCATAATCATTCTCATTTTGAAACTTTAATAGTAAAAATCTTTGTTTAGGAGGAACATGTACATTGATGTCGAGTCATGCATGAATTATTCGGGTTTTAAGGTTTTATCTATATAATCTATAGATTTAGTTTTTCACGGTAACTGTAAGGTTATATGATTAAAACAATGTGGCTAAAAAAATCTAATAATATCCGATTAAAAACTAAAATCATGTTTAATAATCGTCGATGAATTTATCTTCCACCCAATGTTGGATGCTTTATATCTATCCTCTATGTATCGATTGGAGATCGGGTCCCTTGGAAACCCTCCTATTGCCATGCTCTACGGCTGAGATTTTCCCTTATTAATAGAGAATTATAGATGGGTATATCAAGTCGGTTCAACAAATGCCGAGTTGGTCTCCTTATGTTTTGGGCAATTAAAGAATGGGCTCATGATAATTCCATTTAGAAAATGGAGTCCATATTGGGCCACGATAAATCATCGTGCCATTATTAACCATTATGCTTGAGAAAGCAATATAATTTAGTTTTTCTTTTCGCAACCTCAAATGTTGGATAGCAAGCTTACCACACATTTTAGAGGTGCACATCGTAACCGGTTTTTTTAAAAAATCGAAAAAATAAAAAAACCGTTTTTCTCAATAATCGGTTTTCCCCAAACCGGTCCCGGTTTAATCGAACCGTAGGCGGTTTCCGTTCGTTGCGTACAGTTTTTTTTACCCCGGTTTTTTTCCTTTTTTTTTCTGCCTGTTAGAAAACGGAAATTTTCAAAAGGTTGTTGTTTTGTGCTCGGATTATAGTCGTTTTTAGCCGTGAGAAACCCCAAAATACCCATTTTACCCCTCTATGGTTAGTATATATAGGTGTTAGTTCATTTGGTTTCAACATCTCGCAAAAAACTCTCAAAATTCTCGATGTTTTTTCGCATTCTCGATCTATTTTCTAACAATTTCAAGATGGCTTCATCTTCCGCTTTCGTTGGTACTTCCGGCGTTACAAGAAACTATACCAAAGATGATGTCTTGGAAGTCAAACCAACAACCCGAAACCCCGAAGTTTGGTCAAATTTCGATTTTTGCATTATGAAAGATGGGGCGAAGAAACCTCAATGCAAAAAATGTGGGAAGTTTTATGCGGCCGTAAGCAACTCAACGTTGAAGACACACAAAGATAGTGTATGCAAAGCGATCCAACAAAAATACTACCGATACGACGCAAACTGCTTTTGGATCGGACGACGGTTTATTTATTTACGACAACGATGCCGTACGAGAAGCGTTTGCCAAGTTTGTCATCCAAGAAGCACTTCCATTCGACCACTTCGACAACCCACGACTTATGGAAATCATCAAAACGAAACTTCAACCTCGATATATCACTGTAAGTCGTACTACCCTTAGACGTGATGCTATTAGACTTTGGGACAAAGCGAAATCCGAAATAATTGTAGGATTTGCAAACTACAAAAACTCGGTTTCGCTTACTTGTGACGTTTGGACCGTTCCCACGGAAATGCAAATTCCTATTTAGCCGTTACCGCACATTAGTTTCATCCCGATAGTTGGCTAATGATGAAACAAACCATTACTTTTAAATTATTTGGTTATCCCCATACTGGTGCACATTTACTAAATATTTACTAAACGTTATGGCGGAATTTAAAATTAAAGATAAACTTTTTTCAATGTCCCTCGATAACGCTTCAAACAACACAAACGCCGTCAATCAAATGAAATTACGACTAAAAATTAATTTTAGATGGCAAATTTTTTCATACCGGATCTATTGCACATATTATCAATATAAGTGTGCAAGCCGGGCTTCTTATTTATGATGAGTTACGTATGAAATTTAAAAACCTTTTAAACACAATTTACGGCTCAAGTAACCAACGACAAACAAATCACCGTTATTTTTGTGCACAATGTAACGAACCATGTTTAGGCCCTAACTTTGACAATAATACAAGATGAAACTCTACTTGTATTATGTTTGAAAGCATTTTACGACAAAAACTCACACTTAACGCTTTTAACGAAATACTTGTTGAAAAACGTCGATCGGATTCAATCCCCAAATCGGATTGGGCAATGCTTCAAGAACTAACAAATTTTCTACAAGTTTTTAAAGAGGCAACAACTTTGTTGTCGGGCGTCTACTATCCTACAAGTCCGTTGGTTTTAAATCTAAATTTTCTTATGACGGAAAAAATGGCAAATTACGAGTTTTCGCCAAATACAATGTTTACAAACATGGTTCTTGCTATGAAAACCAAGTTTTTAAAATATTTTCGGGAAATGCCTTTAGTTTTTACATGTGCCGCGACCCTAAATCCGACTATAAATGTAGGTGGTGTGAACGTTTTAATGAGACAAATTGCGGAAAACTTGGGGTTAAATGAACTCGAACCACATTTCGTTGAAGATCAAAATTTTAAATTCAATGACTCTTTCAAAAAATTATTTGAACATTACGTTACCAAATATGGTCAACCAAATAATCCAATAGTTGATCAAATTCGGAGAGGGATGGCGGGTTCATCTTCAACGGGAAGAAACGTTAATATTAATCGTTATAACACTTTGATGGAGGACGCTACTAAACGCCAACGTACTTCCGCCCAAGTAGCGAATTGGGAAATTATATGACATCAAACTTTTTAGCCCACTTTATCGTCGAAGAATTTCAAAACTTTGATATTTTAGCTTGATGGAAAGAAAATGAACCGCAATTCCCGATTTTAGCCGTCATGGCCGGCGATTTACTAACCGTCAAAGCTTCCACGCTATCTACGGAATCCGCCCGCTTTTTCTTTTAGTGGCAGGGTCATATCCGAACCGAAACAACATATAATTTATTAATAATACTATATATTTTATTAATCATTTTGTGCTTGTTTTTGTATTGTCACATACATTCAAGATGTTTTTATGCTGTCAAACTTATATTTACTACTTTTAAATTATCTTATGTTGAATATTTTTTATATTTAAATGATTTGTTTTGAATCAAAAGTTTACAATTTAGCTTACATGTAGTTTGAAGTTTTATTGATTTTGATTTTTATATTTAGAGGATATTCGTGAACCGAACTGTGGTTAACCGCCTTCTCATGGTTTGATTCAGTTCAGTTTTTTGGCCAGTTCGGTTTAGTTTCGGTTCGAGCAAGTCTGATATACGCCCCGCCATCACAGTTTACAATTTATCACTGTCCGGACTGAACTGTCCCATGAACACCCCTAGCCAAAAGGGATATTAGCGAGGTTGCAAAATAATATTCTTTTATTAAATATGTACATTTTGTCTACTTTATTTTCACAAAAAAAAAACAAAAAAATAAAACAAATCTTCCATTAAATCTTTTATTTCAAATATCTCAATTATCAAAAGTTATCTAGTGGGTCGTCCATATGACTGAAAAAAGTGAAAGAGTTGCAAGCTTAATACACCCCAACCACAAGTGACAGCCCAAACGTCTAGCCTAATAATAACATGTGACAGACCGATTCCTTAACACCAAATTCATCCCACGTATTATGCTCATTCTATATGTACCTATAAAGTAAAACACACACATACAATTACTATATGTACCCCCATGATTTTGTGGGTGAGGGTACATATAGTAGCAATCTTGTTAATTTAGTCACAACATGCATTCTACTTCTAGTGTAGGCCCATGTTTCCCATTTATTCTTCCTAAAGTTTTGCTGCAATCCAGTGTTGTAAAACTCGGCCGACTACTCGGCGAGTTACTCGGACTCGACACTTTACCGAGTCGAGTTGCCTACTCGGTCAAATAACTCGAAAACCTTTTAAACTAGTTCAAAAAACGGTCGAACTCGGTCAAAATACGACCACATCGGACCAACTCGGTCAAAATTCAGACCAACTCGAACCAACTCGGTAACAAATCCGACCGGATCCGACCAACTCAGTCAAATAGACCAAATTAAACTAAATGAAAAGGGTTTGGTTCATTAAACCAGCCGGTTCAATGGAACCAACCGGTTCTAGGCTGAACCGCGCATTTATCTTCAAAAGCCTCCTAGTCACTTCATTTTATACACCGCATTTTCCTTCAAAGTTCTTATCACCCGTCGATATGGGATGTTTCAAAAGCCAAATCTTTTCCCCTTTATTTCTTTCCATGGATAACACAACACAAATATACTCATTACACAACGCACATATTACGCACACATTCCACAAACACTATATATTCGTTTTTTAAACACACACAAATTGAAACTTAAATAGACTAATAGATCATGCAAAATTTAATTGAAACATAAAATTCAAATTCCCGAACGTTAACAACTAAAATTAGATTGCGATACAATTATATATATATATATATATATATATATATATATATATATATATATATATATATATATATATATATATATATATATATATATATATATATATATATATATATATATATATATTCGAGTACTCCCCGAGTACTTCCCGCCTAGACCGAGTACTCACTACTCCCCAGTCGACCGAACGAGTAACGAATAGTGAGTTCCGCAACCTTGCTGCAATCACATTCACTTTGCATATTTGAGTAGTTTATTGCATTTTGGTGAGACATACAAAGAAAATTGTTCCATTTTATGTTCTCTTGTCTATTTATTTCTTGGAAGATTCACCATCTTGTGCCCCTTTTCAATCCACTTTACGTAGTTTATTACCCATAACTATTCCAAGAAATCCATGTACCCAACCTGAACTACCCACATCTACTCAAATATGACATCACTCCTACAACACCAACCCAGGCCACCACCCTTACTTTTACCCACCCTTATTTTTACCCTTACTTTTACCCACCCTTACTTTTACCCGACTATGACTAGAAGTCTTACAAAAATGAAGAGCGAAACGATAATGTTTCCCTTATCCAGCCAAATACCACCTCATATATAAATGCAAACCACCCCAAGTCCTAGTCATCGATCACGTATTTCACATAACCGACAATTTTCCAACACCTAATTCCACTGTCGACTACAACACCAAAATTCCAAAGGCTGAAATTTCAGTACTTGAAACCTCTATACCACCCGACCCTGATCCAAACTCCCATTTTCTATCACTTTCAAATGCTACCTTACTCGGCCTTGCTTCCCTAACAGCCTTACAAATGACTGGCCAAATTCATAGGCATCCAGTTACGGCCATGGAATCCTGAAGTACTTATAATATAATATAAGCATGAGTCGCTTCTTCTCTTGCATTAACAATTAACCGTATAATATCTTCTCTACTAATGATCAGAGATGATTCGTTCATGTAGTTGGACTCCTTTTGCCCCGATCTCGACTTTTAACTAATCCTAATGATTCTAAGGAAATCTAGTCACAATGGTCGTGTAAGCCAGTTATCCCTATTATTTTTCATTAAGTTCATATCATGTAGATTCAATCAGGTTATTGATCTCAATGGTCATGAAAATTAATTATCGCACATAATGATCATCTAATGAAAGCTTACATATTAAAGTTTATTACTTTACTATCTTAACCCTATGATTTGGTCAATATCTAGTCGTACCTGCCTAGTAGTCATATAACACTCATGATTCAATTCAAATAATCAGATTGATCCTCTAGATTGAAATAACTCAGAAATAAGGAAATAGAGATTTAATCATTAGCACATAATAATATTTGATTAAACTAAGAGATAAAATAAACAGCTTTTTGATGACCGAATACTAATCAATGCATAAAATTAGGGTTTTTCAAAGTCAAACAAAAACAACGAGGTGTCAACCCAAATTTGAAATAGAATATATAATGAAATCCATTAGTATGTTAAATATAGACAATAAAGCAAACAAAACCCATAACCTAATGATCCTACTTCAGATCCTCCAACACCATGCTCCATGTCAACCTTTTGGGCTTCAAGCAGCCCTAAGGACTTTTAAAACGTTGATATAGGGTTTTCTCCTTGGTCTGGATATCCCAAAGATGTAAAATCTGTGTAAATATCGAGATGGAGGCTACTTAAATAAATTTTCTATCGACGTAGGATCGTGGCACGTTAGGGTCTTGAACGCGTTGCGATGATCATTAAATCTATGATTCATCGTTAATGCCTACGCTTTATCGTTATTGTAACACCCGGTCACCCGTATAATGTATACCCTAAAAATTTCCTTTCAAAATACCACAAAATCAGGGGCGTCTCGTTGATTTTGAGGGCCCTGTGCAAAAAATAAAAAATGGACCCTAATATAACTTTTTATATATAAGCAAAATTCATTAATACTATCATAAGTCCATAATTGTTATAAAAATGATCAAAACACAATAACGATAATATGATCTATAAATTTACATAGCCATAAGAATCGTGAAGCTCTCCTAGCATTATTGTAAACGCAAATTTGTTAGTTGCCGATTGCCTATTGTCGTCTTGTACTATTGCCGATCAGTCGATCACGTCAATGTGAGGATACAGACATAGGGTTGTCGATTAAAGAAATTGATGTCAATCTTGTTGATCACATCTATGTGTATTTAAAGGGCCCTAAATATTAATTGGGGTTTTATTGGGCTATATTAATTGTAAGGGCAATGGGTAAATAAAAAAATAGTAGTGGGTAATAAAAAGAAAAGAAGCAGGAGACTTGAAACTCTTGAAACTTCCTTGTGCAATTGAGGTTATTATTGGCAAATAAAAAATAGCAATGCATGAGGTTATTATTGGCAAATAGAAAACTAGCAATGCATAATAAAAAGAAAAGAGCAGGAGACTTGAAAGAAAAAGAAGTGAGAAAAAAGGGGAATCGCCAAAAAAAGAAAACGTTGAAGGTCTCAAGACTAGAACTCGGATGAGCCGGGTTAAAGGGAATTGGAGACACATGCATAGCCATCTAGACCGGATAGATCTTTGGTATTTATTTACGTAAAATAATATATATATATATATAGATATATATATATATATATATATATATATATATATACAACTACTAGATAATTTTGTTAAAAATCGGGGCCCTATTTTTTTCGGGGCCCTGTGCGGTCGCACATCCCGCACACTCTAAGAGCCGCCCCTGCACCAAATGTTTCCACATGCAAAACATATATACTTATACATATTTGGGTGTACAATATACCTAGCCATAGCAACAAATGTATCAAAAGGGAAATGTGATACATATACAAAGATAGTATGCCAACTCGGGACGTTATAACAAAATTCCTAGCCGACACACAACTACGCTAGTCATCTAGTTTCTCCTTCCGTTTTAGAAGGGAAAACATGCAACATTTGTCAATAATAAGGTAAGGTTTTAAAGGCTAGTGAGTAACCAAACACGTTTGACAATTATAAATTATACATGCAATAATATTGTAATCACACAAAAATATATAAATCAATATATAAATCAATAAGAATGGGGGAGGGAAATTTGTTCCATAATCCAGATCATATCCTAGCCACTTAGGCCCCAACTTAGCCACCAAGGTAATACTAGCCACTTAGGCATACAATCTAGCTACATAAGCAACTCACTAGCCACAAATACGCAACCACACACTCCCGCCACTTAGGCACACACTCTCGCCACTAAGGCACATAACTCCGCCACCAGAGTGACCAACATCAATTTAGATATACATGCAAACATGATAAAATCACATAATAATAATGTTTTGCAAGGATTCGATTATTAATGCATTTTCCATTATCCACGTCCCAACTCCTAAGCCACAAATGCCGATCAAACTAGCCACCACTCAGCCACCTTAGGCTACCACTTAATCGCTAAGGCGCCAGCCACTCCAGGTCCATCACTCAGCCACTAAGGCCCCAGCCAACCAAGCTACCACTCCAGCCACATAAGAAACAAACTAGCCACCAAGGCACAGTCGCACTCCTGCCACATAGGCACATAACTTTTAACAAAGCATATTCCTAATCATATTACTAGCGGGAAGAGTAGGGTTACTCACCTGGAAGTGTCGATAGTCAACCTAAGGCACCATGGCCAAAAATTCCCCAGTCGAGTCTCTTCACTCTTAATCAACCTACATTAGGTGTTTCAATCACATACAATCATTTACAGGTCATTTACACTCCCATAATAGGCCATATTATCCTTGTACATTATATCCTAGCCTTAGTAGCCCTCATATCCTTTAAAAGGACCCAAATAAACTTCATGTCAACTCATCACGTCGTGACCAAGAACTATCGTGTCGTGATCAACAAAACAATCATGGGACATATTACGATCGTGGACACCTACACGACGCAATCAATGAACATCGCATCGCGAAGGATGAAGTTTCAACTAGTTTGGTCTTTCCTGTTTCAGACCTGAATACCGTATATCTTGGGCTCCTTTTATCTAGGTTAAAATTTTGATCTTTGGCTACAATAAGAAGTATAACACTCGACAAATTCAACAAAACTCTACCAATACCAATTGTAGGGTTTTAAAACCCATTAAACACCCAATTCAAAGAACCTTACCTTGATTCCATGTATTTAATAGTAATCCTTTGAATCATGCTCTTTAATCCTTAGCTCCATCTTCAACCTTTCGTCTAAAACCCTGGAAATCGTTGGTCATTTGCACGTTTCATGAGTATAGAATGGTTTAGGGCGAAATGACCAAACACGAGGCATAAACCAGACTTAAGTATGCCAGTCTGTTTCTTTGCGACGCCAACCCTACACATTGCGAGGCTCTAACTTCCCAGGTAACGACATACTTTGCTGAAACCTATACATATAGCATTCTACTTTACTTGTCACATTGTGACCATATATGTTACGTAACATATAGCTCGAGCATAGAGCTAATCTCCCCAAATTTACTACTAAAGGCCATTTTTATCCACAATGCTACAACCAAACAGGTCATACATACCTGGTACCAAGCCCAAACAACTAACATAACATATTCATCAATAAGCAGATCAACATACACTTAACAAATCAAACACGTTGTTACAGTTATCTTGTTGTGTTATCTTCACCGTACGTCGCATCACAATGGTCTAAATGAATGCATTGTGATGTTTTTTGCTACATATGGCATGGTGTTTTGCACACTTTTTGTAAATCTTGCAGTCAACCCAATTTCAGCTCCTTTTTGCTCCAAATGTGCCATAAACCCTGAAACATATAATTCAACAATTAAGTACCATGTATCCTACTCTTTAACCAAAAATGTAGCTTTTAGTACCCTGATATATGACATATATGTATAAATAATGTGATATCACTGCTAGAGAATTATGATATTTGGAATGATCGAATGGAAGATTATATCACTAGTCTAGATAAAGATCTATGATGTTCAATCACATAAGGTATTGAAGTTGTTATTACTGCTAACAAGAAGAAGATCGAAAATGACAAAAGATTCATGCGTGATCTTTGTGGTGGATTTCCTCCAAACGTGTTTATGGATGCAAATCAGCAAATGAGATATGGAACAAGTTGAAGATAGGAACTGACAAACTGAAGAAGAGCGTTATCATGAACACGTTGTTTGACTTTAGTGAATTCAAATAGAAAGAAGGCGAAACTATCGACTAGACGTATGAAAGGATTTGTAGTCTCATCTACGAACTTGAAAAATACAAAGTTGATAAAAGTTCTTAAGAAATCAACATTAAATTTATGAAATGTCCTATAAAAGAATTGAATAGTATTACTATGATGCTGAAAACTCATGAAAGTATCGATTCTTACTCCTTAAGTGAACTATTCAATCTATTGATGTCACATGAGGTTGATGTTCAGGAATTGATGGAAGACGAACCATATGGTGGTCTGATTGCTTTGGTGTTGAAAACAAGTAAGGGGAAGTTAAGTCATGCTGCTGAATTTGAGGAAGAAGAAGATGTAAAAGAAGAAGAATATGAACTTAATCATGATGGTGAAGTTGTTGCATTATATTTTAACAATAATCAGGAAAAGCATTTCTACAAGAAGGCAGGTTCTGGTTCGGGAAACTTTAGAAGCAACAATAAGAAAAAAAATTCAAACAAATGAACTGATTCTGCTAAAAATATATAAACTGATTCAAAATCCAAAAATGAAAAAAAGTTACTTGGTAATTATGGTTATGATTGCGACTATTGTAATGGAAAGAACCATTTATCAAGAGAATGCATGTTGAAGAAGAAAAAGGAGAAGCAAGAGAAAGTGAAGGATAAAGCATACGATGTTAAGAAATTTGAAGAAATCATGTCCAAAACTAACAATCTTTCTTTAGTGGTTCCAGGTGATACTGATGAGGGATTCTATCAAGTTTAGTCTTCATGTTCAGATAATGAAAAGAGGCGACATCAAAATCATGGTGCTTTGATTTCTATTCACGAATCATTCATGTCCAAGAAAGAAGAAAACGAAGAAGAAGAAGAGGAAGAAGAGGAGAATGAGGTGAAAAGAGAATGTACTTGTGTGCATTTGATGGCTTCAGGATCACATGGTGGTTCGGGGTCATGTTTGACTAT